>JAUIMX010000114.1:0-15604 GCA_033557805.1 Phaenonotum sp. SLE1380
ACTGAAGTTAAATCTTGGCGAACCAAGATAAAATTTTTAGGACACCTAGTGTCAAAATATCGAACTAGAGAATACATCTCCCTCCCACCTTCCAACGACTCCTCCAGGAACGATTACATGTACTTTAATGCCAATGACGGTAATCTACCGCGCACGCGCCCGGATGAAGGTTAATATAGCTTATATTACGTGAAATAACTTTTATATGAAACATTTTTAGATAAAATGAATAATAAGAGAGATATTTGCCCGTACTCGAACTTTTGGGACACACTGTATATTTCTCATTTTATGTACAAAGAGATTATAAATCAAAAAAGCCCTAATTTTAGTCTAGAATCGAAAAAAAATTAATATCTTCGCCAATTGAACGTATGAATTTTCTTTTCTAGATTGAAAAATTATTATCTCTATTAATTTTTCGATTTAGAATCACGAAATTTGGTACAAATATTTCTTATTGTATCTAGAATGAAGATATTTACTCAAAAAAGCCCCAAATATTCTTAATTGTTTTTAAAATTTTGAAATCTGCGCCTATACGTTTTTTTGACAGACATCATGAATTTTTGTTGCTAATTTGAACATTTATTTCCTCGTCCATTTTAAATCTGGAATCATAAAAATTGGTACAATTATTCTTTATTTTATGTAGAATAAGGTTATTCACTCAAAAAAGCCCCAATTTTTCTTAGTTATTTTTTTAAATCTGCACGTATTCGTATTTTTCACAGGCATTATGAATTTTTGTTTTTAGTTTAAACAATTATTTTCTAGTTTAATTATGGATCTGAAATCATAAAAATTGGTAAAAATATTCCTTATTTTATATAGAATACGGTTATTTACTCAAAAAATCCCCAAGTTTTCTTAGCAGTTTGTAAAGTTATATCTGGACCTATACGTATTTTTCACATGCATCATGAATTATTGTTTCTAGTTTAAAACATTTATTTTCTCGTCTAATTTTAGTTCTAGAATCATAAAAATTGGTACAAATATTGCTTATTTTATGTAGAATAAGGTTATACACTCAAAAAAGCCCCAATTTTTCTTAGCTCTTTAATATTTTCTAGAAATTCCGATATACTAGTCGAATGTTTAGTTCCTGACTTTGGAGGTGATTTAGAAGCAGTAAAAACAATAGTAGATTCAAAGCTCGACGTCTACGCCCATAATATCGAGACCGTAGAAGCGCTAACGCCTTTTGTTAGGGACCGCAGAGCTAAATACAGGTAATTAAATATACATACAACAAACAACGTTATCTGTTTGATTTACATTGTTTTAGGCAGTCACTAGCTATGCTCAAAGGCGCGAAATCTTTCAACCGAAATTTGATAACCAAATCATCGATTATGTTAGGTCTAGGTGAAAGCGACGAAGAAGTTGAACAAACTTTGAAAGATCTTCGGGAAGCAGGCGTTGATTGTGTTACTTTGGGACAGTACATGCAACCAACTAAACGACATTTGAAAGTTGTAGAGTACGTTACACCTGCGAAATTTGCACATTGGGAGAAATGGGGCACCGAAATGGGATTTTTGTATGTAGCTAGTGGCCCCCTTGTAAGGAGCTCCTATAAAGCTGGAGAATTTTTCATAGCCAGCATTTTAAAGAATAGAAAGACTAGTGTTGTCTCCTGAATTTTCAAGTTTTTGAATTGTTAAGTTTTAAATTAATATAATAAAAAAAACTTTCTTTTGTTTTCCTAGAAACGTCAAAAATAATTCGCATTTTCGCCGCTACGCGTACAGCGCCACCTCCAAATAACCCAATGAACTTCCGGGAAAAAGTTTCCTTCACGAAATTCGAGTTTCGGGCGAAAAATGGTCACGTGCAAAGTGAAGTGAAGGACACTTCAAAAAATCGTTTTAGTAGCCCGTCAAATTACCGCAGCGCTTCGAATCCAACCCGCCCCCACGTTTTCTTCAACCTAAATGGCAATAAGAAACTTCAACTCCTCCTAAAAATGTCGCAAATTTGTCTAATAGCCTTAAGAAGCCATTCATATCGATCGATTTTCCGCCCAAGTTTTCTTTCCCCGTTTTCTACGAGCAGGTTGGTACCTTTTTGTTTATCAAGTTGGTAGTGTAAACAAATGAGTGTTTTGTTTTAAAATCGTTTTTTTAAGTAATTTTAACGGGTTTTCGCGAATTTATCTTGCGAATTACTCAACAACGGAAAAATCTGGCAAGATTCCTAAGTAACGCCAAAGTGCACCAAGCATGTAAGTATTTACGAGTACTTGTATCCCCACCCGAAATAATCTTAATGCTCAGATAAACGCGATATAACAATTTAGAATAATTATGTTTGGGTTTTTAACCGGGCAAGCGAAACGACAATTTCCAGTCTTGATACAATTCCCGATTCTGTCCGCATGACACTAGATTGGTGTTTAGGATCGAAGTATTTTTTCTGTAATGGCGTACCCGGTTGTGAACGTATTTTTTTACGAATTTTCGAGGTTCGCTTTTGGGAATAAGGAGAACCCGATAGTGCAGCGGTTCACAGCAAATTGTTTACAAAGGTTTTTTTCACACCTATTTATTAATTGTTGTAAAAATAGATCGCGTATGTTGTGCGAATAAAAGAAAAATGAATAAAGGTCAAAATTAGGTCATATGAATTGAAAAATTTTCACCATTTTGCTGCATGAGTGATAATGAGGTTTATCTATTTAATTATAGAGACTTGGTTCAAGTTTTTCATATCAAAAAATAATTCAATTTAATTGTTTTTTTTTTTAATAATTTTTGAATATTTGGAAGGTACAATCGCGTACATGTTTGTGGGACAAATATCAATGTTGGTAAATGTAATTATTATGAAGTTGAAGCTTGTTTTATTTTTTTGCAGCCTCTAATGAGCTCGTATCCTTGGTTTGTTGCAATTATAAATAGATTAGTCAAAGTTAAGATAAAAAATTTTGGACATGTTGCTTCGGAATTTGAACATTTTTGTGTTGATTATGTAATTGTTACTTTATTGATATAAGAAATCTTTTCAGTACCTAATTATAGAAAAAATGATAACTGCAGATAACATTTTATGATTTATTTTTACCAAAATGTTCAAACAAGAAATATAAGTATCTAGAATTTTTGTTATTTTATTGTCGGTTTTATCACATCATTTAAGTGAATTTTATTCATTATATAGTTATTTGAATGTCATATAAAAAAAAAATTAAATCTTAAATATGGCGTAAATTTCTGGATAAATATTATTCATTATATACAAATAAAGATCCTTCAGAGATAAATGATCTATGTCAGCCTGATCTATATCATTTTACTACAGTACAGTACAGAACAAGAAAAAAGAACTAAATATGAAGTTCTAGCACGTGAAATAAAAATGCTGTGGAAACTAAAAAGCCAATGGGCAATTTTACTCTAGAGGTGTCATATTAGAAAATTCCTAGGTTCTACTGAAAGTGGAACGGAGTAAATTCTCTTTTCAATTTCAAGAAACCAGTAACATTGATGAGTACGAAAAAAAATGTAAATAATAATAATGCTATTATTATTATTATTATTATTTCTAACACACATCATAGTAATGCTATTATTATTATTTCTAAAGATTTAAATGTTTCGCAAGACTGAGAAATTTTTATATAAACGTTTTACAGTAACAAAAACAACGAATATGATATCGTCATCGTTGGGGGCGGGATTGTGGGGGCAGCAACTGCCCGAGAAGTTCTACTTCGCCACAAGAACCTCCGCATGGCGATTGTCGAAAAAGAACACAAACTGGCAATGCACCAAAGTGGCCATAATAGCGGCGTTATCCACGCAGGAATTTATTATAAACCAGGGTCTATGAAAGCAAAATTATGCGTTGAAGGCCTTCATTTGTCTTATAAGTACCTAGATGAGAAGAAAATTCCGTACAAAAAATGCGGAAAACTGATCGTTGCAACTGAAGAGCATCAGATTCCGCTTCTGATGGATTTGTATGACAGGGGCCAAAAGAATAATGTTCCTGATATGAAGTTGATCGATGGGGACCAGATTAAAGAGATCGAGCCGCACTGTCGGGGTTTAAAGGCTATACATTCGCCCCATACTGGAATTGTCGATTGGGAATTGGTAACGCAACATTACGGAAAAGATTTCACGGAAAACGGAGGCAAAATTCACTTGAATTTCGAGGTAATATATCGCTCATTTTGGGGCATGAAAGATATCTAATTTTCTTCTTTAAATAGACCCAATTTTTTCTTCAAATAGACCCAATTTTTTCTTCAAATAGGCCTAATTTTTTCTTCAAATAGACCCAATTTTCTTCTTCAAATAGATAATAAACGTTTTTTTTTTTAAATAGGTAACAAACTTCAAAGAAGGAAGTGATCCAAACTATCCAGTAGAGATAACTTCGAAAACGGGCCAATCCGTAAAAGCGAAATACGTTCTCACTTGTGGCGGTCTGCAATCAGATAAGCTAGCTGAACTTTCTGGTTGTTCTCGGGACCCAAGAATCATCCCATTCAGGGGGGAATACCTTTTATTGAACAAAGATAAATGCCATATGATCAAAGGTAACATTTACCCTGTCCCGGACCCGAGGTTCCCATTTTTGGGGGTTCATTTTACTCCAAGAATGGATGGAAGTGTTTGGTTAGGTCCCAATGCTGTTCTAGCTTTCAAACGGGAAGGCTACGGGTAAGTTTAACACACCCTTGAAGCCCTAACACCATTCTTGGTGATTTACTGTTTCATCAGGAATGTTGTCAGTTTTTTTTCAATAGATAATTTACAGCATATATCGGGGGTTCACAAAGAATTTCCACCCAAAATTATATGAGGAACTGATAGTTGTAGAGTAAAATGAATTTATGAGTCTTGTGAAACTGCTAGGGGGACAGTTATCTAAAATATTTTCAAGTTGCATGAACTTACGGTTTGAAAGTGGTGTTTGTGGCTTATATTTGAATAGCTCTTGAATAGGGCTTTCCAGTGAGGTACTTACTAAATATCATTCATGTGCTATTCATATTTTTTATAATTAATGTAAATTTAGAGTTTGAAAAAAAAATTTTCTACCCCATAAAGCTAAGAATTGATAAATGATATTTAGCGATATTACTTACAAGATCTTAGGAATTCAATTTTTTCAAATAGCATGGCATATTTTTCTCGTCGTATTCTTTTTCCTTGCTTTATTCTCTACATTTGTTACTAAGTACTTCCTATACCTGAAGTTATTATTTACCGAAAAAATAATCAATATTTATTAAATTGAACAAACCAAACTTTTCTAACTTTTTTACTAAATATAAATTTGTAGGTTTATTAATAAAAAGATATCAATGTAATTTGTAAATAGGTATAGGATGTACTTAGTAACAAATGTTGGGAATAGAACAGGGAAAAAATACGACTAGAAAAATACTGCAAGCTATTTGAAAAAATTGAATTACGTACACATGGAGGAGATTTTTAATTAGAGTACCATGGCAAAAGATTTTAATTTTTTATTATAAAATGAATTCTGACATCTTTCAAGTAATATCGCTAAATATTCATTTATTAATTATTAGTTTTTTGAGGTAAAAATTTTTTTCAAACCCTCTAAATTCACATCAATTGGAGGAAAAATATGAATAGCGCATAAATGATATGTAGTAGGTCAGACAATTATACCTCATTGGAAAGAGCTATTCAGATATAAGCCACAAACACCACTTTCCCTTTTCAGTAAAGAAAGATAATATCACTTCCGGTCAAACCGGAAGTTCATGCAACTTGAAAATATTTTAGATGTCCTCCTAGCAGTTACATAAGACTCATAAATTTATTTTACTCTACAATCATCAGTTCCTTATTTGGGTGGAAAGTTTACGTGAACACCCAATATTATATATATTGTTGAAGAGATTTTCCATATGGACAACGATGCTAATTTTGATGAACTATTTGAAAATTTTTATCTTCAACAGATGGTTTGATATTAATCTGGGTGAACTATGGGACGCCTTGAAATACCCAGGATTCCGAAAATTAGCCTCAAAATTCGTCGTAACAGGCCTGCATGAAGTCATAAAATCATGGTTTCCTTCGCAGCAAGTCAAAGATCTCCAAAAATTTGTTCCTGAGCTCACGGTTAAAGATGTTTCGAGAGGACCTTCTGGAGTTCGAGCCCAGGCTATGGACAGTACTGGGGCTTTAGTTGATGATTTTGTTTTTGATGTGGGCGAAGGGAAAATCGGAGATCGGGTCTTGCATTGCCGGAACGCACCTTCGCCAGGAGCAACAAGCTCATTAGCGATCGCTAAAATGATCGCGGATAAAATAGAAACGAATTTCAAGTTGAATTGAATGAATTTCGCTGAAAATTTGTTGAGAATTTGAGCTATAAACATTAATTTTTGTATATAAAGTTTAAGTTTTAAATATTTTTGTTCTTTTCAAAGTTTATGAATGTTATTACTTGTATATTTTTATCTATACACGTTAATTATAGAAATATTAAGACAATACTGTTTTGTTTGGATGTATTAATAAAAATTGTTTGAAAATTGTTTTCTTTTCAAGTCCTGAATTATTATTATTTTAAAATTAGTATGCTTTTCTTGTGCATATTTGACAAATAATTTTCTTATTTTTCCCAACTGTCTATCCTTTTTATTCCAAATCTAACATCTATTTTATTTTAAACATTTTCAATAGCTCCTCTTATCTTATTTTGAATTTTATTTAATAAAAATATGGACTGGTCTCTGCCCAACTTTCTCGTATGTAGATATATACGTTATTATTTTCGTTAGGATTTTTTTCTTTAATGAGTATTGAATTTTTTTGGGCCTTTAGAACATTTTAAAGTAATACATTTTTTTGTTTTCTACTTAATATTTCGTATTTGTTTGAATGCTTTTTCAGAGCCTGTACTTATGTATATAAATTTAGTAAAATTACATATGAAAACAGTTTTTGTTATTTACAAATGACCGTCATATTTATATTACCACCATTATTACTAGAATTCTGTGGAGAAAACACCGAATGTATCCACAGAAACCATTGTTAGGAAGGAGTTAGGCTACTACTAAGCTGAAATTTCATACCAGAAAGTAATATTAATTGGACATTTTTTTCTTTTTTGTTCATACATTAAAATGAGAGAGTTTTAGCACTGCGTTTGGTGTTTTCCGGAACGTGGGGCCAAACACTTGTTCGAATATCTCCGCACACACTCGGCTCCCGGAGCAATACAATTCTTACGGACGGTCTTATCCGAAGAGGCACGAATACGTCTAGGGGAAATGTGCTAAAACTCGCTATTGTCAAAATTCAATGTCAAATTTTTGACCTACCGAATATCCCGATTTATTACCTAAAAAGAACAAGAAAAAAAAATGATTTCAAAGCTATAAATATAAAAAAAGAAATAGAAAAATTTATGATTTGATACAACAAAATGAAAAATAAAACATTTAAAAACCGAGTGAAAATCAACATTAAAATATTACACAATGAAATGGAGAGAGGTAACTAAAAATTGAAATACAACCATTTTAATACATTTATTATCTGAAATTTAATAACTACACATCCTATAACAACTCCAAAGGACCCCAATAAGCTTTAAACGTCGTATCCGACAATATGACGTTTTCCGATACATTCACCCACGTAGAACCAGCACAAGACTTCAATTGTCACAAGGGTGTTGAGCCACGCCTCCTTGACAGGCACTTGTTTCCAACGCCCACTTTGAGCCCCAGAAATCAACCTCGAAATCCCAGCCCGGATCTGAGGGATGTCAGCAGGAGTCGGTGGTGTCAACTCGACTTTGGCATAGCGCAAGAAAGTTTGGAATTTTGGTGTTGCTTGCGCCACCAATTCTACAAAAGATTAAATTAATAAGAACCTACTAACAAGCTACAGAAATGACATAACTAAAGCTAACCTCAAAAAATTACGTAATTTGGGAAAATTCACCGAAATACGCAATTTTTATGGGCTGAAGTGAACTTTGAATTATTCTTACTTACGGTTGGCTAATTTTGGGACTGATGCTACTAATTTAGACATTTTTGTATCGGAAAATTGGTTTCGGAAAGGTATCGTTTGACAACTTGAAAGCCGTGAAGTTGGCTCTAGAATTAGACAGATCTATGATACAGACAGATCTCTGTTTCAAAGTTTAGATTACAGATTTCTGCACAAACAATAGTGCGAGTTCGTGTTTACGGCACTAGATAGAGTCACTACTCAAATTCCAATTTTCAGCTGATAATAACATTTTAGATCGTGAAAAGGTAATCATAACGGAAGTTACAAATCTACTGATTAAATTAGAATCAACTTATGAGAAATTTACGGAAATAATATGCTAAATTTTTAAAAATAGGTCACCCACAAACCGTGCCTATCTTCACGAAATTTTTTGACAGATTCCGCCTTATCTAAACTCAGCGCAGGGGGGAAACTATAAAATAATAAAATTACAAAATTACGAGCTTGATACGTTAGCAATGTTGGGTGTAAAATGTGTACGATAACATTCAGTATAAATCTAAAAATAAAATAGTCAAAATCGCATTAAAAATTCGCTGTATTTTCGAAAAATTTTCGCCAAAATGACTGGGGTCCCTTTAAAGGATCTCTTTCCTACCAAAGCAAGCGCTATTATTTTCGTTCTTTATATTTTACTTTTTGTAAATCAAGGTAATTGAATTTAGTGTGTAAAATTCGTAGAATCAGGCTGAATCAAACGAATTTTTTTTAGGTATATTAGTAACAGCATCTCAAGGTTCTAATAAAGATTACGCCTACAATATTGTTACGGTAGTTTTACTGACCGAAATATTTAAACTAATAGCATCTGTAGTTCTTTATTGTCGAACGTAAGTATCTGACTGAATCAATTCATTTGTTTATACGATTGAATCTAGATTCATTTGTTTTTTTACAAATGTAGTTTTTATAATTTTTTTTTTTTTAATTTTAGCAATCCAGTGTCGTCTCTAGTAAGGGAAATTGGTGAAAGCAAAAAAGTGCTGTTATTGTACTGTGTGCCTGCGTTTTTGTATTGTTTATACAATAATTTGTCATTCGTGAATCTTTCGTTTTTCGACCCAACAACCTACTATCTCTTATTGCAATTTAGGATCGTTATAACGGCAGTATTGTTCCAAATAATTTTTAAAAAGAGTTTAAGCGGGAAGCAGTGGTTATCGCTTTTTATTTTGACAGCGGGGTGTATGGTAAAACAAATTAATTTCACCAAAGATTCTGACAGTATTAAAACAAAAGAAAGCGGTGGGGAGTCCTTTTTTAGTGTCAATTTGATTTTTATTTTGGTTCAGACGCTGTGCTCTTGTCTTGCCGGGGTTTACAACGAATATCTCCTCAAGAAAACGGGTGCCGATGTCAATATCTTCGTTCAAAACGTTTACATGTATCTAGACTCAATTATTTGTAACGGTGTCATATTGTTATTGCAAGGGAACCTTCACGATGCTTTTACTTACGACAATCTAGAAAAAGTGTTCCATTATACGGTGCTACTGGTTATGGTTAATAACGCAGCAGTCGGAATTATCACCAGTTTTTTCTTGAAGACTTTAAATTCGATTTTGAAAACATTCGCAAGTGCTTTAGAGCTTGTACTAACCGCCATTTTATGTTACTTCCTGTTCAGTATTCCTATTTATTTGAACACAATACTAGCCCTTCTCATGGTGCTATTCGCCATTTATTTGTATTCGCAAAACCCTGTTAACAATGTGCAAGAAACAAAAGCTGCAAAACAAGAAGAAGAAGAACTGTTGATGGAGGAAGCGTGATTCGTATTTTTAGAACAAAGTTGTAGGAAGTGATTTCTGCTTTATTTTTTTTTTTTAATATTGTGATATTAATGATTTGTACTTTAATTATTTCTTATGCCAGTGTTGCAAATGTTGATATATTTTACATACGAGTTGAAAATAAATAGTTCTTAATTTCCTATTTTTTTTTTTTGGTGTATGAAAATAGGTATCTATGATCCAGTATTGATCGAGCGAGATCTGGGGAACCATGTTGTTGGCCTAATTATGAACATATGCGAAAGAAAAAATATATATAATACATAAACAATTACATTAATATAGATAATTAATTCTTAATTTCCTGATTTTTATTTTTATTGTGTACAAAAATGAGTACGATCCAATCTTGTCACGGTACTATCAAAATACACTGGAGAAAACCTTAAAGAAAATAAATAAAAGTGAAACAAATACCCATTGTAAAACATTTTATTTAAAATATCGAGTAGTAAACACAGACATCGTACAAAATTTAACATTTAAAAGTGTTCAATATTTATATAAAGTGCGATGCATTTTTTTTTGAAAATACAAATTCTGACACCACTAGATATATAATATATATACAAGTAATATTTATAAAATATCGATATATCAAGTTTAAGGAACCTTTTTTTATAAAATAAATATTTTTCTTCTCACTGGGTTCCCCGAAATATAGTTCGTTAAAATCACTACAGACAGCCTCGAATTTGAAAGAACGAACGTAAAATTGGCGCATGCTATACATATTCATATATTCAACAGACACCTAAAATGCTTCGCGCAAAATTTCACAACGTTTTCGACTCAAAAGTTTCATACTGTAAGCAATATCACAAATCAAAATTAAGAACGACGTTTGTGAAACTTTGGGGCGCTTTGATTGTGTGATTCTCGTTTATCAATAATTTATCTATGATTGAAAAAAAAATATGTATCACAATCGGGTTCACTAAAATTTAGAAAAAAACTACAATAAATAAGAATAGTGCACCGCATTGAAACAATATTTTTGGTAAAATTGACGGAAAAGCTTTTAAAGCAAGTAGAAATAACGCTGTTTTTTGAAAGCCGTTTACAACTACGAAGCATAGTTTCGGAAAAATATTGTTTCAATGCGTCGGACCGTTAATAATACCTGTTCATAGATAAATTATGATAGTTGTAGAATCACACCTAGATTATCAAATGTTATCTGTTCGTTACCAAAATACCGTATTTGGTGATCACCAAGTCTTTCGAACGGAAATCATAGTAGGCAGTCATGTGGAACGCCATATTGGAAAGTACCACTATATATTCGAAGAAGGCAAAAGCTGTATAGACTGGAATTGGAAAAAAAAGTATTTTGATAAGTTTTAAAACAAAATAAATACAGTGCAATCTCATTTATTCGGAAATTTCAAAACACTTCCAAGATTTCAGAAAAACTCCAAATACATATACAAATTTCTACTCTAAAATTCGGATAAATTACTGATATAAACATTCAATGCAAAGAGACGTCCTTCCGCAGTAAGATGACAAAACGTTTATGGTTTCCTGCAATAAAAGTTACCCTTAAATTAAGCCAGAAATTTGTTTTTTTTTTAATTTGTGGACCTCCTGACCTGTTTGGGACATAAAAGGGCAATTCGCTTTCTGCAAATTCAATGTATTCGAAATCTTCCTGTGTGTTACAATGGTCGTATTCAGGGAACCCGAATCGCTGCAGCACAGAGCAAAGAGAGAGTGACAGTATTGGTATGTGCAAATACTTCAAGTTGTGAAGGAAATTGTTGATCTAGTGAAACAATCTAAGCAAAACCATCTCAAACAAAACGTTAAAAATACTATACAAACAGAGCAAATTAACAAATACAAAGCATCTATACCACCTAACCAATCATTTATTACTGAATGAAATAGTTGAACTCCACAATGTCACCTTTATACACAAGTGTATCACCCAGAATGTTGAGTCCAACTTAATCTTGACACTAAATTCTGATCTGCACCAACACAACACAAGAAGAAGAAACCAAATTCACCTAAACAGCAATAGAACTAACCGAGGAAGAAACAATGTACTTCACCTGGCCGTCCAACAGTTCAACGCTATGGATGACAACATCAAACACAAATAACCCACCCAATTTAAAAGAGAAGTGATTAGTGCAATAAGAGCCAAACGAGAGTGATTCATAGGGGTCTATTCTCGACGTTTGTCGACTAATTGTCCATCAAGTAAAAGCTATTTTTCTAGTTTATAAATGCCCATTCCGAGTAGCCAAATGGCGATCGACAATCTCGAGAATGGATACTATTATTTAAACTCAAGAACCAATAATTATTTGACATTTATCAACTACAAAATAACTTTGAAATGATCGACAATCCGTTGACAAACGTCGAGAATAGACCCAATAGTGAGAATGACCTACTTCGTTACCTTTTTTCTTTGAATTTAGATTGTAAAATGTTAGGAATAAGATATTTACTATTGATAATATGAAACACTGTACCTGACTGTACCGTAACACAAAAGACTGATATTAGTAAATATAGTCATATTATTTATAGTGATTTATAGTGAGAATGACCTACTTCGTTGTCTTTTTTCTTTGAATTTAGATTATAAAATGTTAAGAACAAGATATTTACTATTGATATTATGAAAAACTGTACCTGACTGTACCGTAACACAAAAGACTGATATTAGTAAATATAGTCATATTATTTTCTACTTCTCATACCTAGGCTCTTTGGCTAGCCTAAGTAGAACTTTAGCAATGTAAACCTCATGCAATATTCAGCACTATGTACATGTAAAACTGTTGTAAAACTTAAGACATAAAAATAAATAAATTTTCAAGAACTATACAGGGTTTTCCATTCATACCGCACCAGTACCTAACTCAATTTTTTCAAATGGAATCCTCTATATTTTATTGAAAATTTGGATTTCTCGTCAAATTTGACTGAGACTATATTCGAAACATTAATGGTCTAAAGTTGATACTTTTTGAGAAAATTCATACTTTTATAAAAAATTTCAATTTACATGTTTTTGTAATTCCGGTGGTACTGTCCATAGTTGAAATCGAAAAAAATTAATTTTTTCAGGTGAACTGAAGCAGGATATGTAGTTGAAAATGAGATTATTTTCAAGTCATTATTTTTCAAAACGGTGTCTCACCGCGCAATTGAATCTGAAACTTTTCAAAGTACATCAAGTTCAAAATTTCAAATGGAACATCCTGTATATTCATGCGTTATCATAACAGTTATTGTGAGTTCTTTCATTTTTGTCAACACTTCCCTATACCTATCTCTCATATTTAACAAGTTATGGCTGATTTTTTGAAAAGAAATTACATTTTAAGGAAAAATGTTATAATGTGCCATGAAAACAATGTCGAAATTAATAATTAATACCTGTAAAATGGGGAAAATAATAATAAAAACAAAACAAGTGAATAAATTGAGTAAAATTACAAATATTTAAAACATATTTTCGATGTCTCTCATCGTATATTTAATCAACAAAGAATTAATTTTTCAAAATTCTTTTTTCATGGAAATTTAGCATTCAGCAACGAATTTACCTTCCATTAAGATAGATATATGAATTATCACTACAATGATAATTCAAATGCTTATTTTATAAGAGAGATCTACCACCAACATAGGTAGAGTTTGACAGTATGTGCAGTAATAGTGGCAAACCAAACATTGGGACCTTATTTTTCGAGTCGACAGTTACTCGACAATGTCATTTAAATTTTCTAAGTGCTGAATTTTAAAACAAGTGTGATGATTAAAAGTTGCAATTACAAACGGACTTGTGATTCCAGTAGGATGCTGTGTACCTGTACAAGAGCATTTGATCAGAAATTTTCCTGAGAAGTGGTCCTCTGACCACAATAAACTAGACTTTTTTGAGGGGCTACGTTCGTACACTTAGTTTACAAAATTTCACCTACTTCTAATAGTTTATGAAATTGAAAATTTCACATGTATTCAGATCAATAAATAAAAATCACACTTTGTTGTGCAAAGTAAATAATGCATTAAATAAAAGAATTGTAAAATGAATTCAACACAATGGAAGACATATTCGAAATAATAATAATGTATGTTATAATTAGTGATTTCTTGGTTGCTTATAACTTCATTTGATTGATTTACTTATTTTGTTTCTAATATTAATTATTTAAGTACGTTTCTATTGAAACTATCTTCATTTTACGTGTATCAATTATAAATTTCTGCATTGTTTTCATAGCATACTACAATATTTTTCCTTAAAATGTAGTTTCTTTTCAAAAAATCAGCTATTGTTGAATATAAGAGATAGGTATAGGGAAGTTTGACAAAAATGAAAGTACTCACAATAACTGTTATGATGACACATGAATATACAGATGTTCCATTTGAAATTTTGAACTTGACGTACTTTTAAAAGTTTCAGATTCAATTGCGTGGTAAGATGCCATTTTGAAAAATAATGACTTGAAAATAATCTCATTTTCAACTTCCTTTCACCTGAAAAAAATTATATTTTCCGATTTCAAATATGGGCAGTACCATCGAAATTACAAAAACATGGGAATTGAAATTTTTTCAAAAAGTATGAAATATTTCAAAAAGTATCAACTTTAGACCACTAATGTTTCAAATAAAGTCTCATTCAAATTTGACGAGAAATCTAAATTTTCAATAAAATATAGGAGTTTCCATTAAAAAAAATTGAGTTAGGTACTGGTGCAATATGAATGGAACTCCCTGTATAGTTGAAATTAATTTTAAAAGATGGAGGTTCTAATTTCTGAAAACTTCCCCCTTTGTAATTTTCATCAAAATTCAACGGTATAGGAGATATTCTCCGTTATCGGATAAAATGGACACCCTGTAGATAGTGATATACCAATCAGACTGTTTCTTGATGACAATAGTCGCATTCAGGAAACCAGTGGATTCACATGAAAAGGAAAAATTCTCCATATTTTGTTCACTAACAGCGTGGATGAAGATTAATTATTGCACGGTTTGAGGTAGTAAAATAATTGTCATTTATTTAATTGATTCCAAACTGGAATGGCGAGATGCAAATATTCAAGTTTCCAAAAATGTTGGTAGTTAGGCCCCTTCACCCAATTAATTTAAAATAAGAAATATTCATTGGTAGACCTGCGTACAGTTATTTTCGTTATTTGCTTTTGAAAAACCAACTAAAATAAACTAATTTCCAAAATTATTTCCTTCTAAGTTTATAAATAATGAAATTATCAAAGTTTTTGTACTTTTTCCTTACCTCTCGTATGTTACTAGCACTAACAATTTGTATTAAACCAAAAAAAGATTTTTTTTTAATTCTGGTTGATTTAATAGCTTCCCCGTGTTTTTCGAGGCGGAAATAATACTTATTTCTGTCTTTAGTAATCAAAGATTAATTTTCCCAATTATGCAGGTTTACCAACTCTTCTTCTTTCTTCTTTGGCCCACCGCTATAGAGCAGTATTCAGCCAGTGGTATCGTTGCACGAGCATAAACTCGGTGCCATTAGCTTGGTTTATGAAAAAAAACTTATAAAAATTTTTGCCAACATGTGGCGAGCTGGGTGATAATTTTTTTGAACAACGGACAGATAGATATACACGCGGACGACGATTGATAAAGTTCTTGGCTGAGCAGCGAAGGGTAAAAACAGGAGGAAGACACACACGCGATAACTACAGAGCACTAACAAACGAAGAAAAGGTACAAAACCCGCAAAGAACCCCAACTAACTACACCTCCCCACACGAAACA
>JAUIMX010001150.1:0-10141 GCA_033557805.1 Phaenonotum sp. SLE1380
TTCATCAAAGGAATGAAATCTCGCATAATAAGAATTTGTCATCCTAAATTCAAAAATGATGCACTCAAAAAATTTTTTAATATTCTAATTCAAAATAAAAGCATTTCTTGAGTTTTCTGATTTACTGAGAAAGTAATCTGAGAAGATCAATGGAAACTACAACTCTTGTAATGTATAACTCAAAACTTAATGGGGGGATATTATTCCATTTTGTTTAAATTTATATGCAAAATCCCTATGTCACACTCCAAGGCTTACGCACGGTATATATTTATTGAATAAACGAAGTCATACGCACTCAATATTTTTACTAGGTTAGCAAGAGACCAGTTTCACTTTGAGGCACGTCGAGCCCAGCTATACGTTGAATGATATTGCACCGACTTAACATAACACTGATATGAATAAAATTACCTGCTCTTTGAAATTCCTTATCGGAAAAAGAACTAAATCCCATCAAAAATAAAATCGTAGGCTTACTGTAAGATCACTCAATCAATAAAACTGCCGTATAATTCACAAAATAACCTGAAATTAATAATCGATATTCTAAGTTGTTTTGTTTGCTTGATGCTACTGGGTAGTAAATATTGGAAAACACAAGATCCTTCTCAAATATGAAGTATAGTTTTACATTATATGAAGTATAGTTTTACATTTTAAATAATTTGAATAATTTCTCTTTAAAGTTAACATACTTTTTTCCGTGTTGCTCAAGTATGTGTCTATAGTTTTTTATATTCATTTTTGCTATTTCATTTTACATTCCGCTTTATTTTCTGACGCTTGGATTTTGAATATGGACTAATTAATTTAGATCTTTTTATTTTTATTTCAAGGAATAATGCGAAGGGCCATGCCACCCTCTTTTTGTGACACCCTGCACTTGTGAATTCCATACTTTTTCGAACATAAAAACGAATGAACTGTATGAACTTCTTTGTGTCTTGCTGGGCCCTAAAGTAGCTATTATGGTAACCCTCTTCACTTCAACATTGAGTAATTGCTCTATAGTGAACTTGCTTTGAATCCGCGATCGTTTTTCGAAAATATGTGTAAAAGAGTCTCATTAATCACTAACACCTTGTTGCTAATCATACAGTTTAGAAATTATACGTAATTTTCCTTGTAAAAAGTGAATTTCTCTAGCACCAAGTTTTTAGTTGTGTCCTCTGTGCTTTTAATAATTATCTCAGAAAAACAAATAATTTTTTTGTCCATCTTGAATGATCAATTGAAAACATTCACATGAACTTACAGGTTATATTCAGCCATCGTGAGCCAATTGGGTGCTCTCTAAAGCTTTACGGTTCTGGCCCTCTAATACTCGAATTTTTCTATAAGAATAATTTCGACCACTGGCGAGTTTCGAACTCGGTACAGATAGTAGCGCATAGACACGGCCCGAGAACCGAGCTTCATACACCACCGGAAGCTCTAAGAATCAACTGCAAAGATTTTAAAAACAGATTCAAATTGGTAATTGAATAGTAAGATGTCAGGTTAGGAATGCATCACGGATGTCAATGTTCTCCTGCGACTTGCTAGCGCACAGGCCGAAACGTTAGGGCTTGTGAACTATTATAGTCTTAATGTCATGAGCTAATTCACGTTTATATGTTTTCATTTGATACTTTTTACAAAATATATCCGTATTTTTGTTATGAATCACAATAAAATTCAATTTAAAATTAATAAGTGAATGATTAGTGAAATATAGAGCAATAGCAAAAAGTTTCCATGTGAAAGAATTGAAGTTGTTCCTACACTAGCGATAAAGATAACAGCCCATTGAAAACGACAACTGATCATGATATACTAGCAAATAAATCACAGGCTGAAATAATAATAGGAATTGATGTGGAAAAAATGATACATAAATATGTTCGTGCTTTATCGCGAAATTATATAAACAATGAAAATTACTTTATCGTACGTACATGTTTACTGAAATATAGATTTATATTGAATTAATATGTAAATATAGTAAACTATTTGTAATAATGGAATATGTTGAAAGATGAGATGAAATATTCATGAATTTATTTGAAATATCACAGGCAGTGGTTTTTCTCCATTATGAGAAATTGATTAGAGGAGGATAGTACTAAATGAACCGATGTACTAAATGAAACAAAGCCAATAACTTCTACATTCGTTGCTTTATATGAAACGTAAAATTATGGAATGCTCCTTCCATTCAAGTTCTAGTAGTGTGCCAAATTAGAAGTAAAACTGTGAACCTTAATTAAAGTTAATTGAATATTATTCCTTTTAAGGTGAGAAAGTTGAAATATAGCGGGGCCTAAATTTTACAATTTATGTAATTTCAGGAATGTAATTTATGCTGGTTTGGTGAATTAAGGGTTGAAGATCAACTTGACCTAAAACCGAGAACTGTCGCAGTATTTTATCCCAAAGCTAGTAAAAAATCGTTGTCATAAAGTCATCAAACTAATACGAAGTGAGAAATGAATTAAAATACTAAGTGAGAATGTCTTAGTAAGATCTTTTGTTATATCATTTTCAATTTATATCTACCTATTTTGTAAATGTATTCCATATTTCTTATACAGTCTAAATTGAAAATATATTCAAAATTAAAACCACTATACAATTCATTATTACACAAATGAGAGAATGAGACACAAAACCCTCGCCTGACTCCCTAAATAATAACTTTTGCCGGTAAAACCATTGCAGTTTCAGACAGGTGCTCTGTGTTGCTCTGCTCACAAAAATCGTGGTTAATGGTGGTGAGTCTGTACTGTGCACCTATTATGGGAATATGATTCACACTATACAGGGTGATTCAAAATTAGTTACCGAAAATTGAAGGTATGATTAGAAATCACCTGAAATGAGAATTTCTATTATTAAAAAATTTAAATTTGAATATCGAAATTTTCCAAGTTTTCTCTAAATTAAAACTTATTTGGAAACATTGGTATTGTAGACCAGAAACTATACCATACTGGAGGTCATCTCACAGCGTGAAGATAATAGGCATTTAATTTGAAAGTTTGCCGTAAACAGCACCCCCTGTAGCCTGTAGCTAGATCGGCAAACCAGGCCGTATTTTTAGCTATAAATTTTCGGGGACAGTCTATCTGAATCAACGTGAAAAATGCCTCATTTTGAATACAACAAAACTAATGTCAAAAAAGAAAGAAGAGTTTAGGTTTTTTACAAGCCAAATTTTGAAAAACTAATACAATCTTATTGTTATTTTTATACAATTTTTGCATACACGTCAGAGACGATCTCCGGTGTTTGCTTGCTATAAAAGGGATCCCCTGGGTTGTTTCTAAGAGAGAACAATATTTTAAATCACCGATGGGCGTTGAATGGATCTATGGGTAAATTTATGCCTTTTTCGCTCATTGGCCAGTTAACAACTTGCACGCGTCACTTATGGTGCTCAAAATGTTGAAACTTCGTAACTTTTTTATAACTCTGTAACTATTCGTCCGATTTGCAAGCGGAAACGACAATGGGCTTAGAATAATGTTTATAACAACCAGTTAAATTTTCTGTAACTTATTTTGAATCACCCGCATTACTTCAACCATCAAATACTAACTAATCTCGAACTTAGGAAGTGATTGGCTGAGAAAATTTCATGAGAGAAAATTACTAAACGCCAAGCAAATTTATTCAAGTTCAGTATAACTTTCAATCAAAATGTACGGTGATAACAACCTTGAATTTATTTTACGTTTTATTATTTGTAGTTATATTAAAACTCAATTTAGTTCAATAAAAGTTGAAACATATTGAACAAATAGCTTTAATTTCATTCTCGTTTCACTAAGTGCCAGCTATTTTCCATTGGAAAGTAAAGTATGAAAAAATCCCAGAAAACCATAAAATTCATCTATAATTTTAATGGGACTCAATAACCAAAATATAATTCATTGATATTTATTTTAAAAAATCATAAAATTTTCGCCTGAGCATGATTTAAAAATAAAAAACCGATTTTTGTGTCACCTACTATCCTCGCTTGAATTATCACAAAAATAACAAATAGGGGAAAGTAGTACGAATTTATCCCTTGGGGTAAGATGATCCTTTGCGATTTTTTCTGAAACCACTAACGTTATTCAGTCGGTTGTACTGGTAATTCATTGGTCCGGACACCTCCCCCCCCGCCACAGTCAAATTGTAATGGCGGCGTGAACGATAGATCAATTTTGACGAGAAAAAATAAAAACCGTGTACGACTGATCTAAGGTAGGCATGACTTATTTTTATTTAAACAAAGTTAAATGTAATTACTGTTGTATTTGTGGGTTTCCAATATGTCTAATTATAGTATTTGGGACACCTGAAAATTGCCACGTGCTTGTAGGCAATGTTAGTAAACATTGAATGAAAAAGTGGGACTTGGGTCAAGATAATCCCCTATGTACGAGATGATCCCTAGGGATCATGTCGTACATATAGATTTTATTACGTATGCAATTTTAGTTTCATTTTTTTGGTTTAATTTTGAATTTTAAATACTGTAAACAATATGCAGCACAGCACCTGCCAAAAAGCACTTGAACTTCTAAGGAGAGTGAATAAGTTATTTACGTTATTCATTTAGGGAATAAAATGACTAAAAGTATTAAAGTATAAACAATAACCCTTATATAAGTTAATATAGTTAAAGTTAATATATTCGGTTTTCGGAGGGAGAGAGAGGGGGGGGGGGCAAAACCCTCCCCCTGGCTACGTTCTTGTGCAAATTCTTTGTGATTTTTGAAGTCATCTGACTGTTCATTTTGTTAAATTTATTCCCTTGCCCAACTAAAAACTTAACATGAGTAAGATGTATGATTATTCTAAATAAAGAATATTTTTCACTATTATGTATTTTTGTTTTTTATAACCTTTTTCTCCATAAAAATATTTGTTCACCTATAATGAGGGTAAGATGATCCCTATGATCATCTTACCCTCATCATAGGGATCATCTTGCCCATAGAGGTGTACAAGATGATCACTTTGTTAGGTTTGAAAATAGGAAATATTTTATGAAACCTTAAATAATTTCTGGTTTTGAGTACGAGGAAGATTAGATAAATATATATATTAGTAGTAATCGCCTTTATTTTTGGTTTACCTTGAAAAATATGCATTTTACAGCGATTCTTTCTTAAGGGGATCATCTCGTACTACTTCCGTCTACTAGACTTTTTTGTGCTGATCTTGCAAATTTACGATATTAAATTTTCAACATAAACATATGAAGTATTCAAAACTTTTCGACTTCGTATGAATATTTTTTGCTGATCCAATGAACTACTAATCTAATAATAACAATTTTTTATTCCTCTCTAATTTAAAAACTCATGCTGTTTTTTAAACGATCAGGATCAATTATGGACGGATAATTTAATATTAGGGTGCGCTGTTGATATAACCTGGTTTCACAACTACCCTAGATAAAGATGGTCGCACTATTGGAATTAAGTTAATTGAAAAGTTCCAGGAAAATTTCATTAAAACGATAGTCAACTTTCCAAACAAGATTTGATAGATCGAAATTTGTACCTTTGAATAAATTTGATTCGTTGCAGTAATTACAAATGATGGTGAACTCATTTAGAAGCGCTGCGTGAAGACTGGAGATGCACCTCGGAAAGTTATAGTGCTCGTGATTGATAAGTTAAATGAAACCGAAATTCAATTATGTGGAAGGTTCCTCATCAAGAATATTAAACGTAAATTTTGCAAACATACGGTTCCTTGATGGAGTTTTTATAACCTTTGATAACTGTTGCATAAATTTGAATGTATATTGATGCTCCTTTGAAAACTCTGAAATAATTGATTCTTAAAGGTCTCTGCTCACTATACAGTGCCATACCAGGACCCTATTCGATCCGACACATACAAATAAAATTTCTTTGAATAGATTAACATTAGGTTATGCTCACTACACCGTTTTGTTTCTGGTCATGCACGGCCCATTTAATTCATGTTCAGTCAAAAATTGTTGCAGAGGAACGTGCATGGCACGATCCTAGTATGGTGCGGTGCAGTGAGGATAGACCTCAAAAAAATCGAATTTTTCTACTGTGTTAGTTGAATAATTATTATGAATATCGTTTAA
The DNA here is from genome assembly GCA_033557805.1 of Phaenonotum sp. SLE1380. Lineage (NCBI taxonomy): Eukaryota > Metazoa > Arthropoda > Insecta > Coleoptera > Hydrophilidae > Phaenonotum > Phaenonotum sp. SLE1380. Next base: position 6,107 of record JAUIMX010001150.1, read on the forward strand.
CATCAATTTTGAATGACTTCTTGAAAAAACTATGATAATGTGAAAATAATAATAATAACAAATATAATAATAACACAGGTCAACCTTTGATCTAAGAAGTATCACAGTACCCCATAGGGGTATCTTATGGTTTTTTGGGGTCGCTGATTTCATTCCCGGGGTTGTTTGATTTCTATCACGTCAGGTTTAAGGTCATTTCAAGGTCACATATACAATGAGACCGTATAAATTAATTTTGGGAATAACAGTTTTAATGATAAAATCCTGAAACAGGTCGATTTTTATTTCAAAGGGGACAACTTTTCATACCAAATATTGTTTCCTAGCTTCAATTCTTCAAAATTTCCATACGCGATATACCTAAGGTGGAATCATACATTTTATGAAAGCATTTTCAAATTTCTACATTTCTATGTTAGAATTATCAAAATCGGCCGATTGGCTTCAGAGATACAGGATGTTAAATTTTACATGGGAGTTTCCTTTTTGGAAGCTATTTTTAGCCAATAACTTTCAACATACCAATTGGATCGTAAAATAAAAAGACAGGTCAATTTTTATTTCAAATAAGGACCCTTGGCTACGTCACTATTTGCCTTCATGCATAACCCTAATGCAAAGGGTGGCAATCCTTTAAAATTTTTAAATCTGAAGAGGGATCGAATGATATATCGTTGAGAAGGTCTTCCGATTCGCAGTTTATCATTGTAAAAATTCAAAAAATCGGACAATGTTTTTGGATATTAGAATAAAATGAAAATATTTGTTTTTCAATTTTCTAGTCAAGGCCCCATATCTCCAAAGCAAATCGTCCGATTTTGAAAATTTTTACAGTGATGAGCTGGGAATCGGAAGACCTTTTTAATGATATATTATACGATCCCTCTTTACATTTGAAAATTTCACCCCCCTTGACCTTGAAATAACCCAAATTTGACCGCTTAATAACTTTTCCGGGTAAAATGACACAGCAGATTTGGATTCAGCGATCCAGAAAACTGTAATATAATTTTTTTCAAGTTTCTTGTAGCAATTTTTCTATATTTGACCTGAAATGACCTTTAACCTGACGTGATGGAGGTCAACCGACAACGGCAATGAAATCAGTGACCTGAAGAACCCTAAGATACCTATGAAGTACTGTGATACTCCTTAGATCAAATATTGACCTGTGTAATTTATTGGCAACTTCCAAAGAATAGTTACATCGCTGTATGAAAAAAAAAAAACATCTTACAACTATAAATGCAAAGCTGTCAACAGGCCCATGTTCACTGCACCCTACTCAAAAATTAGGAATTTTGCAAACACGGTTCCTTGATGGAGTCTTTATAACCGTTGATAACTGTTGCATAAATTTGAATATATATTGATGCTCATTTAAAAACTCTGAAATAATTGATTCTTGAAGGTCTCTGTTCACTATACCGCGCCATACCAGGACCCTATTTGATCCGACACATGCAAATAAATTTTCTTTGAATAGATTAACATTAGTTTATGCTCACTACACCGTTTTGTTTCCGGTCATGCACGGCCCATTTAATTCACGTCCAGTCAAAAATTGTTGGAGGGAAACGGGCATGGCACGATCCTAGTAGGTATGTTGCGGTGCAGTAAGCATAGACCTCAAAAAAAAAAATCAGTCGAATGCATTTATTTTTCTGTTGTGTTACTTGAACAATTATTATGAATATCAATTTTGAAAGGCCTCTTGAAAAAACTATGATATTGTGAAAAAAAAGAAATAAAAACCGAAAAATTATTCAAGTCTCACTAGGATATAGAGAGCACTTTATGCCACATAACTATAAAGTGTTCTTTATGCCCTAGGGCTATAAAAAGTTACTATGACAACAGAAGCCGTTTGTTGATCATTTTTCGAACGCTCCATTAATTGCTTCGAGAATAACCGATCACGATGAACTTTTTTGATGAAGAATTTAATGCATTTATGTTTCTTTTTATATTGTCGATTGAAAGATGAAAAGTGTAGCTAGTTGCCTATAGACAGTGAAATACAGTGGCTTTACATGAAGAAAATCTTACTAACTTATTTGCGAGGCGGATTCAAGTTTCCATTTCTTCTTCATCCATGTTATGAGTATTTGTTACAACAACAATGGCACCTTTATCCTCTTCTTTAGTCCTTGCCATATTCACCAGTTTTTGTCTTCTGTATGCTCCAATCAACCCAAATACAATTTCAACGTCAATTGTAGAAAATTTTTTATCCAAAGCTTCATTGAAAAACTTCCACACTTCTTGTCTTGAATTCAAATTTTTCGATATGAATATTCTATCAACTTGGGATATCTAAAAATATTGACACTCTCATTCACCAGCAAAGTTTTCTTCAAGACTGAGTACTTGCTTCATAGCGAGCTTGCTTGATACATCCAAAACATTGAATTAAATAGATTACTGTTATTGTTTCATCTATTTATCGTCTGTTTATGACTGCTACATAGATTAGGACAATAAAATTTGCAAATTTTATCAATGCTTCAATCTCCACCCGAGAAATGTATTGTGCCAGAGATCATTGCACTAGTAACAGCCGACAGGTCAAACTGAAGGGCTAGTCCACACCACAGAAAACATCTAGAAAGTTTGTAGATACTTTTCCAGAAGGGTAGTAAAGGCGCGGGAAAATAAGCTGTTGCGATTCGTTTTCCTGGATGAATACGTACTAAACTAATGTAATAAAAAACGATAGAAAGACGGTATTGTGGACTTGATCATCAATGAAAATCCATAAAAAGGAAGAATCGAGAGAGAAATGAAATTATTTCAGTGAGCGATCTCGAAAGAGAGGATTCAGTTTGGCTCGATATTCCCCAAATCAGCAAACTTGCGCAGATAAAGGCAAAATGGCGGCAGCTCCGAAAAGCCCAATCTTATTACGTTACGGCAAATGGGAGATTCAATAATCTCGAAGAGAGCGGGCTAAAAAGTAAGTTCCCTTCGATGTCTTAAATTCGCAAAGTGCGATGTTAAGGAATTTTTCCGTGAACTTTGCTTTTCTTGGGTTAGCGACGGCGACGTTTTTTGCAAGTGAGTAAACCCCGAAAATATGGTTTATTAATATTCTACACTGTGAAAAAGTTAATAAGTAACTTCGACATTTGACAGAAGTAAACAACTGTACATTAAACATTCATAACTCTTTTACTGGTTGCCATGGTTACAGCATCTATCGATTGTAGGTTTGAGCGGCAGTTTCGGGAGCGTGCATAGGACGAAAGACGCTTCGGAAAAAATCGCTGATCTTTGGTGCTATAAATGTGACACATTATTTGATGGGGAGAAATGCGAAAAAGTAAATGGAAGCCTGAACCACACTGCAATTTTCCACCATAAATGTAGCAGTGATCAAAGGATATGTAAGGTTATTAAACTGGTTTAATTTCAAATAGCGCAAAATAAACACAGTGGAGCTTTCAATAACGGACGGTTTTCAATAGCGTACATTTCCCTTTTGCAGACTTTTTTTAAATTCTTTTAATTTATTCCCATTTGAACATTTGAACATTTGAAGTAATGAATTTTAAAGTTTGCCAATAACGAACGCGGATGATAAAGATGATAGAGCAAATTTATTTTTCCGTAAATCCATTAATCGCCTGATCTATGATTACATCTAACTCATAGATGATAGCATTGATTATTGATCAATGATGATAGCTAACTGGATGTGGGTCTACTGCCTATAAAAATGGGATTAAATTTTTGGCAAAGTTAACTATCCATTCTGCGTTGATCCCATCACAGTGATTGTCAGTATTCTTAATGAAGACCATGGATCTTGAAATTGACAGTTGTCAAAGCGATTGAAAAATCCCAATGTAACTTATTTTTCGCAATTTCTGTAACAACTATAGTTTTCAAAGTATAGTTAATTAGTATACAGGGTGATTCACGTAACCCGTTCATTAAAAGTTTCCAAGGTTCCCACCATTATTTTGGAATGAAATTTTGCTATTAGGGGTTTTAGCATCTGATCTTCCAAAATAAAATATTTTCATTTTTTTG
>JAUIMX010001151.1:0-10138 GCA_033557805.1 Phaenonotum sp. SLE1380
GAATATGAAAGTAAGTATTGAGTGATGGGTGAAATTTGAATTTTTTATAAGACAACGAATTTTGCTCACTCTGTACTATCCAAATACAACGTTTATTGACGGTTATAACAAAAATTAATTTTTATGAAACAACCTCATTGACAATGGGTACTCACCAATCATTTCTCTAGTCACTGAAACGTTATAACTGGTGTGCTACATATAATTTCATCTATTGTTCTTTGAAAATGAATTCAATATTTCGAGAAATAAAGACTAAATAATGGACCATATTGAATCATTTGATTTTGCCTTAAACAGTTTCTTCAAATGCACCAAACAGTATTTTTGAAATTTGTGATAATTTAAATGTTTGAATTTCAAGAAGTTTCGACCTTTGGCGAGTGATCTGAAGATGGTAACGCTTCTTGACGAAATATGTAGTCATTTAATCCATTTTAGAATGAAATTACTACGAGGAGGTGTTTCGCCAATTCAGAATCAACATTTATTTAGTCTCACCGAACTTTTACACTAAAAGTTTACAGGAAAGCAATGATAATAGTAACAATAATGATAACAATGATAATAAGAGAATATTAAACGAATGTTTTCAGATAGTATATGAAAAAATAATAATAGTTTGTTACTGTTTATGAATTATTAATATTTTTGTGAAATTTTTGGCAGATCAAGTCTTTTGCAAAATATCAATCTTTACATATTTAATTAATTTTTTTTCTGAAATTTTTCCAGATAATTGAATGATTTGAACACTTATACATTAAATTGAAATTAAATTGGAAAACAATACATTTTTCACTTTGCATAAATTCAAATTATCTCAACATTTTCAAATTGGATTTAATATTTTTCCAATGGATGGACAATTAACAGTTCTCTAATTTGATAATAAGCATTATTAGCAAAAACCTTACAGTTTTTGAATTATTCCTAAAAACTTATAATTACAAATAGCTAGCGAATAGTCGGAACTGCAATTATTGTCTTCTTCGTTATAACATATGAATCAAAAATTTATTCTTCGACGTTTAGGCGTAATTTATTTTTGGCCTTTTTCACCGCACCGCTACACACGAAGTGAAGCGTCGTGCGACCAACAAATAAGTGAAAAAGGCTAAGAGTAATTGTGTCTAAACGTCTAAGAAGAAATTTTTGATTTATGTCTCATAACCAAGAAGCGCTCATGAATAATTTGACATTCCCCGAATAGATTCAAAATCATCACCATTGTGAACATTCTCTCACTAAAATTTGTCTATCAAATTATTCCAAAAACAGAGTCGTAGGATTATTTACAGAGACCAAGAAATAGATTATAGGCAAAATGACAAAGGTCGACGTCAATAGAAATTAACAAACAAATAAACACTCAGGACAACAATTCGGTTATCTAATCGATGAATAATTTTTTATAGGATTTCGTACCATATGACTCATCGTTTAAAACTCGTTAAATCGGGAATTGGAAAGAAACAGACTTACCACAGCGCCTTGGTATGAATTTGTTCCAAATTCTTCAATCCAGTGGCGGCTCGTGACATATAGGGAAGGGGGTTCACTATATTAAAAAAATGTTGAAATACTAACCAACATATAAATACAAATAGATAAAATTAATAACACACAAGTGTTCAAAGAAAATTTCATTCGTCTATTTTTAAATCAATAATAAGTACAAACTATTTTTAAAATATGCTATGCAAATGGAAAAAAATAAACTGTATTATGTCTATGAAATAGGGATACTGACCGCCAAAACAAAAAATATGTAAACAGTACCGAATTTTTACAGGTGCGGGGGCAGTCGGTACAACCCTGTGCCTGGTCTAGTCATATAGTGCATGAGAGCACGTCGAGACTGTGCTCCAAAGCTGGCTTTTTAGCCGTATAGTGCTGTCCGCTTGTGAGCGACTCTTTCCGTGGCCACAGCGGCTTCATTGCATACACATATCGATGCTAGGAGCAAAGATTTTCTGTGCACGGCCGCCGGCCGGCCATATGATCGCAACACTACTATACATATTGCAGCCGCGCTATAATTGTCTGCGAAAAATTCAAAAATGAAGATGCTGTTTTAGAACATTTCTACAAAAATTTTAATACAAACATGTTTGGGGGTTTACGTGCTCCTGTGCTCCAATGGAAGAGCCGCCACTGCTCCAATGTAAAACAAACGATAATTTAGCTATAAACGCACAACCCTGTCTAAAAACAGTAATTTTTATTTTGATTCTGCAAAAATTCCATCAGCTTATTTTCAAGTCATAAATTAATTTCCACAGGCAAGGCACATGAAAAATCGTTCTTTACAACTCTAGAACACTATCCACCAAACAATTCTCATTCAAAATCACTGTGATCCACTAATTTTCTAGAAATATTCGGCATTAAAAAACCGCGTCGCTGCGAACTGTCAAAATTGAAGTACAGGAATGTCAACGCATTTATTTGTTTATTTCATAACCTACTACGCGGTTTGAAATTTAATAAATTGTGCAATTTTACTCAAAGATGTGTTCGAATGGAAGTACATTCGTGGAAAATACTAAATTTTATTTTAATTTTCCGTGAGTTGTGAGCTTGTAAGTCGATGATTCTTATAACCAAAAATGAAAAGTCTCAATAAAATGTGAAGAATTGAAGCATATAACCAAATGATAAAACAAAAGAGGTGGAATCATATAGTCTAGTAGCGGGACAACAGTCCTGGCAATTGATAGGGATGATTTTCAAACAACAGGCCAAAATGTCACCAACGAATACCCTTCAGAGTTTATAATCGTCATCAGAAACTTGAAATTTACACCTGATCGACTGATACACGGCAAAAATCCAAAATTTTGGTAGCAGGATACACTACGTTGAAAAATGAATTTTGTGTAAACGACTCATTACTCATAGGAATCATTGTACTATGGATTTTGATCCAAGGAATCATGGCTGTGAGTTGCATCATCCTTATCATGCGTTATAAACGATACTACCATCACCTGTATCTACAATAAAGAATTGCACAAAACCTCGACAACAGAAGAGTTCATTCTGCTGACCATCTTATTCATTTCCATAAATGGAGATTTCTCATTGCCTTTTATAGTTATTGTTGAATTAAAACAGTGAACGGAGGCCATTTGAAGGAAGTCAGTTGAAAGAAATCCATTATTATGAAAGTTTACTCCATAAGTAGTTGTTAAGTCAAGTCCATAAAACTAGACGTGAGTGGAACTAATGTGGTACTAATCATTAGAACGGAAGTGCTAAAGAAAGATAGATTTGGAGAGCCAAATAAATTATTGATTGAATTTGATGTAATAATAATATATGTTGCTTGTACTATACTCACTGTAACGATTCACTGACCAATTTTTACATTGTTTTATTTGATGTGATTGTATGACGTTACGCTCGGGAGAAACCGATATGTAATGATTTACAGACAGAAATATATCGTGTACAACATAATTCAGACTTGTAAAATCACATATTTTTTCAAAGTATACTATAAAAAATTCAAATGGAATAATTTAATTATTATATTATAACAAAAAATAATTTAAATTACAACTATAACAAATGCCTAAATTATCTTTGGTTATTCAGAAAAATCCTGGACCACCGTACCCATAGCCCCCTCCATGTCCATACCCTCCATAACCATGACCATATCCTCCGTATCCTCCATATCCTCCATAGCCTCCATGACCTCCATATCCACCATATCCGCCATAACCACCAAAACCGCCCGGTCTGAAACCATGACCATGACCGTGATGGTGACCACCAAAAGGCCTAAATCCTCCTCCTCCGAAAAGTGGACGATGGAAACGAGGTTTAGCAGATATGTAGCCGATAATCGTTATCAATAAAATAACAGCGAATAATATCTGTAAAATCAACAAAATAATAATTACAAATAAATAGGAACATTGCAACAAGAATTTTTCAAATTACCTTAGTAGTCATTTTTCAGGAAAAATATAAATGCTATTCTTGGTTGTTACAACTTGAAGTAGATCAGTGGTTTTGTTCCTTAATATTGCCTCGACAGTTTTATATAGTTCCGGAGCTCCTAATAATTTTAGATGTCAAGGAATATTATTGGTTTTACTCTTTGCAAATTTAAGAATAAACTGCGAGGTTAACACCACGCAATACCTTGAAAATCAAAGATGACCTAGTAAGTGGTTCGGAGCCGTGATCTTAAGAATTGTTGGGAATTCCTGAAACAATAATACCGATTTGAAAAAATAAATGAACCTTTCGTTTTTCATTGACAAATTTTATTGCACCTTACACCAAATTCTATATTATATCTTTAATTCGAGGTACGTATTACGTCGAGTTTTCTTTTATTTTACTAAATTGTCAACATTTGATAAGTAGAAGTCTTACTTTTATTATTCAAAGAAAAAGAGAGGCAAAAACAGAGAGGTGAGACGTATTTTCAACCTAAATCATGAAAATGAAATTAGACATTATTTCCGATTCAATATTTTGCACTGATGTTTCTTAGGAACGGTAAGATGACTTAGTCACGTATTGTTGGGTCTAAAATGAAAATATTCGATCGTCCAATTAATTTCTATCAAAAATCGTTTCGTGAAAACATGATTTATTGTTGAAACTTCCAGCTGAAAACTATTTTCTAAAATGAGAATGTGAAATATGTTTCAAAAGGAATTTCATAGTTCAAAGATGAGTGGAAGTGATTAAAATATGGTTGTGATCTCACAAACTCAACAATATTTTCAATTGGAGAGTTAAGAAATATTCAGCAATTTTTGTATATTGCTTAATTTTGCTATACTCAATACGCTTTAATCACAAATGATGGGAACTCGTGAAGCGCACTATATTTTACTCTATTTAATTTATCAATCACATATATCGTTTAAGAATTATCAAAGGTCGTTCACACAGCAATGACATTAAAAACACAAAGCACTGATGAAGTTAATATTCATAGAATCGTGATATAAGCCAAGCAGATGTCAAAAATTATGCAAATACAAAAAAAATTTGTGAAGAATGTGAACATCGAAAGAATCTCAAATAGCTATTTTCATAGTAATGAGAAATTTATAATCAATATGCATCATTATCACATTTATTATCGAACCATAATAAGATAAGTAGAATTGAAACAATTAATAACTAATTAGGAATGAATAAATTAATATTTCATAATGACTTCATTATCTGCTACAACAGGAGCTAACTATTTTCTCATTATCATGATATCAATTGATATAATTCATCACAGTCTCCTGAATAAATTTCTCGTCTATCAATTTTTTTACCATTAAATCTCAAATATTTTAAATGGGGTTAAGTCAGGGCTCTTAGATGGCTATTTTAGAAGATGAAGAAAGATATTGTTTTGCAATCAAGTACGAATAATCTGTGATGTATCAATAGAAGAATATGCTGTACTTGCGGATACATTACAATTTTATCTTCAATGATTTACATAGCTCGTTTCTTCGCTCTGATGACCTATTTGGCGTTCTCTAAATGTTATGCTGTCTGCAATAGTCTACGCAGAGCCCCACCAAGCTCAGTAACATTACATTTTCCAAAATGTTTGGGTGAACTTTTTAGTTAATCTCTACATGATATCTTTTCAATCACCAGCGATCTGAGAACGAATCCAAACCCACAGGTGAACACAAAAGCTCCACTTTTTCCAATGCTGTACACAGATCGGTGATCAAGAATGAGTGATCGTGTGCTAACTATCACGTTGGTACTGCTTTAGTTGGTAGTCTTGATATCCCTCTTCGTTAATTCTGTCGTTAAGTGATAAGCGTCGCAATATTAGACATGCTTATTATCTGGTCATGAAATTTCACAAATTCTCTCAACAGGTAAATCATAGACCTTCTAGATACAAAACATTAATTTCAATGATTTTCATAACTTCCAGTTTTTGACTACCACGCTATATTTTTCTCCTCTATTGTGTAGAACGTTTGATTGTCTACATTTTCTTTCTCAAATGTTCTATACCTGAAGCCAACCATTACTGACATAATAGATAAAATAAAAAAATAATCTTTGACCTTTAGAATGAATTTTATCAAATTTTCCACCAAAACTGTTCAGCTGACAACACATTACAATGAATGAAATAGTTTCAATATGTCCTCCATGTAATCATACGAAATCCATTTAAAGCTTTTAAGAAATTTTTGGTCACTCCATATAACTTTAGTGTTTTAATTGGGTTGAACACCCGATATAATTCAGAAACACGTTGACCAAAGATAGTTTGTTCAATTTCGTTCATTAGCAACACCTTTAATGCATTCCCTTCAAGTTGTTTGTGACTTTCGAGCATATGTTATCAATTTTCGCATCTCTATAATAAATACTAATACTCTTATTATTGTTGAGAAACTTGCTTCCTGATTTTTCAGAGATACCCTCCTCACAAAAAACATATTAGCTAGCAATGTTGCAACAGTTTCAAAAATAGTAAAAATAATATACATATGCATCAATTTTAATATTTTATTTAACATTAATTTAAATACAAATAATTTAAACTTATCTATAAAATGTTTTTTTTATATACATGGATCATCTGAATACTCAGAAAAAGCCTGGCCCACCATATCCGTAACCACCATATCCGCCATATCCTCCATGTCCATAACCTCCGTATCCATGTCCATACCCTCCATAACCACCGTGGAAACCTGGTCTAAATCCATACCCATGGTGATGGTGGTGACCATGGTGATGATGATGGTGCCCATAAGGGCCGCCATATCCTCCATATCCTCCATAACCTCCATAACCAAGCCCACCCAATAAAGGTCCCAACCCAAAACGTGCCTGAGCAGAAATACAGCTAATTACTGTTGCAAGGAATAGTGCTACAAATACCATCTGCAAGTGAAACAAAATTAGCCAATAATATTTGAAAATTTGGTACAAATTTTTATAATTACCTTAGCTGCCATGTTGAGGTATCACAGATTACTGCTTGTTTATTACTTCTTAGCTCTTCGACTAGATGGAACAATGTATTTGCCAATCTTATTAGCAGACTTTTATATACAGTTTTTGGCTGTTCTAAATTCTAGGTGTCAAGGGAACTCGTCTCGGTCTTGCTCTTCGCAAAATTTGAGAATAAACCGCGAGGTTATTACCACGCAATACCTTGGAAATCAAAGATGACCTAGTGAGCGAGTCAATACCATACATTTGGCAAATCGTGGGAATTCCAAGAATAATAACAAACATTTATTTAAGCGGAAGGAAGTGTTTCTTTTAACGCTATCATTTCTTCTCGATTGTCTTATTTTATCCTTCATGACACAAAAGTGATTTGTTGACTAATTACGCCAGTAAAAATTATTACTACTTTTTTTTTCTTTTTTAAAGGTATTAAAACGCTTGTTTTTAAGTAATTCTTTAATACCTACTAGCTTTCGACTTTGTTTAAAAAGTCTTCATCGGGTGACAACGTTGTATGAATCACATAAAAAATGATAAATTTTCGAAAGATTAAATAGTTACATTAAAAACAAAGTATTATAAAATCAACAATTCCAATCTTCTAAAAAAACTTTCACTGAGTAAATTATTCGTTGAAAAAGCTGGATGTAGATTAAATTTTTCCAAAAATTTATTGTAAAACTGTTGTAAAAATGCATTCAGACACGCCGCGCCGGTATCAATAAATTCATCCCGAAACATCAGAATTCTGAAAATTGTTCAAAAGAATGTAATGGTTGATTTTATTGCATAAATTCTTCCATTACACGAATTGAGTAGAATTCTATTAATAAAAAGGACGTACTTTCTCAACCAAGATTTTATTATTGTTTATATTAATAACGTTTCGTGAAATTGCATTTCCATTATCAAATTCCAATTGTCAGTCTAAAAGTTTAACGAAACGAGTGCCTGGCATGTGTCAGCCATTACAATACGTTATCGTTAAGCGGCACGTACACGGTCAATATTATTGTCAATATTTCGTAGTATTGACAATAATATTGATCGTGTAAGATCTCGGACATCAATACTGAACAGGGAGGGGATATTGTCAATATTATTGACCGTGTACCCGACGCGACATCAATACTGAGTCTGTTCCGTGCTGCGACACGTTCAGGATGTCAGTCGAAACAAACCCCGACGATATTGAATCGTATTTTGCAATCTTTTATTACAACCTACGATACCATGCCATTGTTGTGGAATCCTTGTGATTCTAATTATAAAAATTAAACAAAAGGAAATGCAGCACTGGTTAAACTACTAGAAATAGAGGTACCCCAAGGAAAATTGCCACCCCGAAAAATGCTATAAGATGAATGTTTTCAGAATTGTACAAAAACAGGTCGATTTTTAAATTAAGAGAGAATATTTTTTGTCAAAATAAATCTTGCAACTCTTGACACCCTGTGACGTGAGTGGAAACTACATCCAAAATTTTAAGCAGCACGAGGGGACATGTGATACCCCATTTGGAAGGCCTTATCACACTACACAACCGTGCATTTTTTTTCACTCATCTCACAGGGTTACAGTTGAAAGACTTATTTTGATTAAAAAATATCCTAGCTCTCAATTTAAAAATCGACCTGTTTCTGTACAATTCTGAAAACTTTTATCGTATAACATTTTTACAGGTGGCAAGTTTTCGTTGAGACACCTTGTATACTAAAAATCAAAGCCTGGAACAAGAACTGCCGACGTCAGGTGTAAAATAAATACGTTGCGTACAAATTACCGCAAAGAATCGAAAAAAATTGGAGATTCAAAACGATCGGGGACTGGAATAAAGACATTAATATTGATAATATTAATATTGACAATAATATTGATCGTGTAAGGTCGAGGAATATTGATGATCTGGATTGATGCAGTATTGTCAATATTTCCCGAAACGTTATTCCTATAGACAAAAATAAAATCTTGGTTGAGAAAGTATATCGTTTTTATTAATAGATTTTATTGTACGTTGCTTTTAATGTAACTATTTAATCTTCTGACGATTCATAATTTTTATATAGGTTAAACAACTTTATTACCCGATGAGGACTTTTTAAGCGAAGTCGAAAACTAGTAATAAAAAAGTATCTATATTCAAGCGTTTCATTACTTTTAAAAAAGAAGAAAGAACATACGACGCTTTGAAGACTAAAAAGAATCAATACTACAACCTCTACAACGAAATGAATTCGGAAGTATAAACAAATTTTTGATTTCCAAACATCTGTCTGTGACCTTCTGAACTCGGTTAGCTACCAATAGATGGCACCACTAGAATGTTCTATCATATATCTATTATGTATTTTCTTTGTGTTCTATTTAAATAAAGCTTCACTCTATGATGCACCATATACTAATATTGCTGCAATTTTAATAGGTGATGACAATATATGATAGTATCTGCAAATGAGAGTGCTCATTTCAAATGATTAGCATTTCTAAGAGGAAACTGATGAAAATATTAATTAATGCTGACAATAACATATTTTTGACAAACTATGTGTTCATTCATAATTCGAATCATTACTTTCTTCCAATATTTTGTAATCGTTTGTAGAACATATTCTACTGCTTTGTCAGGATCAGTTTCATAAATTATGCAACCTATATTAATACATCATAATTTAGAAAGCACTCGTATTAATTTACGATCAAACTTCCACTTTTGTTAAACTAGTTTAACAAAATGAAGAATGCTGTGAGTAAGAATTTTGTAATATTCAGAAATTTGTGTTGGTTGGAAAAAAATTATATCTTCCTGTTGATTTATATGTTAGGCCAGCGTTTCTCAACCGTTGGGTCCATTGCTGGGCAGTATAGTAAAACAAAAACAGTTTCGAACGCGTACGTCAATAGTGCGGCCTCGGAGTTTAGCGCCGTTAATATCAGTTTTGGAGAAAAATGTTTCCTGTAAAAATTATTTCTACAAACAGAAAATAGTCTCCCCTACACAGGGTGGTCGAAAAGTCTTGAAACCCTTATACCTAGTGTTGTTTTAAATAGCAACCCCATATTTTTATTGCATTTTTAGACTGAACATTTAAAAATAATATGAGTTTAATATCACAACAAGAGGGCTAAACTCAACCGTTTTCAAGATATTGTCATTTGTTTGAATTAGATG
>JAUIMX010001152.1:0-10137 GCA_033557805.1 Phaenonotum sp. SLE1380
TTCGGTAGCCATTTTCTCGAAAACAGTTGAAGATAGGTATAGGACATTGTTCACATTTTTTGTCTAATTTCGATCGCAGAATCAGAAAATAGTAAGGTATACAGGGTATTCTATTTAAAATAAGAAAGTTACGGTCTACTTTCGATTGTACCGGAAGTGACCAATGCATTCTTGTGTGCAAATTTTTCGTTTCTAGGAACCATTTAGGTTCTGCAAATTTCAGAGTGGAAGTTGTATTAATAAAAGTTATTAGCTGGACAGTAAATCCGTTGACACCCGGTATAAGAAAGTGACCACCAAGCCAGGGATACCATTCAGTGTTACTAAAATCTTACCTTAATATAGTTGTCATCCAAGAACATGTCCAATGTTTCCGCAGGATATCTCATCAAAAATTTCATCAAAGGATCTCGGAATGGAGAACTAGCTTCAATGAGTAAAGCACTTTCTGTCTGCAATACCAGTTGACATAAATGCTTAATAAATTTCGAGGAAGCAGCTGGAGTTTGATAGTAAATGCTAATGATTGTAGTGATCTTCTGTTCACGTTCTCCTTTCTTTGAAACGCCAACGCACGCCTTCGTTGGTACCCCGTTCGCATCTAGTTTTGGTAAAGCTTGTTGTTCCTTCATGAACACCACCAATTTTTCCAATAATTGCTTCAATATTTCCAATAGTTGCTCGCATAGTTTTTCATTGAACACCAATGGGAAAAGTTGGGTTAGGTAAGACAGCATTTTTAAACCATTCAATGTGATGTTTTTGACATCGCCTAGAGTCATCAAAAGGGGTCTCACGGTTTGGTGAACCAAGTCTTTCTCAATTTGGTACCCTGCTATAAACTTCTTCATGCACTCGAAAGCTGTAGCTTGCAACTCCTCATTAGGTTTCTCCAAAGTTTTGTATAAAACTTGGAATATGTTTTCGCGAACTTCTGCTTCTAAATAGTGGCAAGCTGCCAACACTCTCAAGGCACTTATCCGTAACGGAATGAAATTTGTGATGTTTTTGTAGCATGACAAATTTGTTAGTTTCGAATCTTCTGTATTGCAGAGTGAGATGAGGTCCGCTATGAACAGATTATGTTCTTTTATGCTCATATTGATGGTGAAAAGTCTTGGTGTTAAAGTTGTGCAAAACATGTTGCCATCCATGAGGCCCATTTGGGCAATTGCTGGTTGATGCTTTAGGAGATGTTTTTTTGGAGGAACCATGTCGGCTAGGACCTAGAATGGAAAAAATTTGAAAATAGTTTTTGAATTAAAAAAATTTGGGGTGAGGTAAAGATTAACACAACACGCATTTTGATCCAATTTCTCAAGGAACGGTTAGATACAGTGTGTAAAAATTTTATTACGCAAAAATTTTTGCGAATTTTACAGAAATAATGCTACAATAATTAATTAAAATGTTGATTTATTGCATATAAGTAAGTGGGAATTTACTTTACAAAGTTATGCAACTTATTATGCACGAGACGTACCTGCAACCAAACCTGATCATGAACCGTTAAATTGCATAACTTTAGGGGCAAATTTTGACATTAACCGTCCATTCCACATACCGATGTATGGGAATAAATAACACTTTAATTAATTATTGTAGCTTTATTTTCGTAAAATCTGCAAAAATGTTTGCTGAGAATATTCTCAAATAACCTGAACTCACTATTCCCATTAGAATTTTTGGCAAATTCATGTTGTGCTAATCTTTACCTGAGCCAAAATTTGATCTGAAGGCATGTAAAGTTGAAATTAGGAAAGATAAAACGTACTGGTTCATGTCAAAGTTTTTAGCTCATTTTTTCCACACTAATATACTAAAAATGGAAAAGTAATCTAATTTGGTTGTGAAAACACTATTTATTTTGAAAGAAGTAAGCCACTTATTGAAGGTCAGAATAGAAATAAAATTTTTACCGTTAAATGTCATATCTATTCTCAATAAAAATAGTAATTAGAATGATGAGAGAAAAAAATTTAAAGAAGGATGTCTAAATGTTTATATTAGCGCTTCGGAATATTGAAGTAAATGAACTAAACAATCTTTCCCATCCAAACTATTTGAATGGATGTCGTTGACCAAAGTTCCTTAGTGGAACAAAATAATAAATACAATATTATACCTCAAAGAACAAGAAATTCGAATTGATGATGTCAAATGCCTCAATAAATTCGTTAATTTTGAAAAATTCAAAGAACTAGAAAGATATTCATTGAATCAAGAATCATTTTCTATCAATGACAAATGGATGCGATATTTCAATTCAGTAAATTTGGAAAAATGTTCTGAATTTTCACTTATGCGCCAGTACATGTTTGCAATTCTTGCACATAACACAACTGTAGAAAGAATATTAAGTTTGATTTAAGCTCAATGAACAGACGAAAGAATAGGATGGGAGTTGATACAGTGGCAAATTTAATTATGATTAAGTTCAACTTTCATGGTCAAAGTTATACTGATTTTTATAAAAACGTATTGAAAAATGAAGATGTATTAAAAGGTGTTATAAAAAATATGATTTTAAGAAGAAATAAATTTACAATCAACAATAATAGTAAAAATTTTATATTTTATGTCATCTACTTTATATCCTCTATCACTTTTTGTTTTCAAAAAATTTTTAAAAATTTAATAAACTTCATTTAAAAAAATATTATTTTTTGTCCTACTTAGGGTGTACAGAAATCTGGTCACCCCAAATAATAAGGATAAAAAATATACGTAATTTGACAAAATTCTTTTCTTATGAAGTCTTTACTAGTGTTTCAAATTTTTTGAAAAAAATTACGATTATAACAATGAAGATTCAAAAAAAAATTACGATGTATTTTCAATCTTACCTCTCTGAATGGTTCCATAAGGGTAGTAACAGTACAATTTTGTTTTTCAGCCAACAATCTCAAACTATGCATCGACTGTTCTCTAACCAACTGGTGTGGACTAGTAACCTGCCTAACCAATTCATGAGTCACTTTAGAAAGAGCATCCTTCTGCAAATCCTTGGTAGCTTCATCTGTACCATCGGGTAACGGCGACACCAATACGTTCAACATTTTTTCTAAATTATTTTTAGCCATATCTAAAGCCCCACTGGAGACTTCTCCGTTGAGATCCATCATGACGAAAAGTAACGCCTTTAAAAACGTGAACATGTGTTCATACACCCATTGCATGGCACACTTTTCGAACAAAAATTGGATGGCAATGCAACCACCCAACTTAGCGTACCAAGCACGTTCGTAACATAATCCGCACATTTCTTCGGCCAAGTATTCGATTAAAGGAAGGCGACACGCCATGTCTTTGCTTCCTAAAAGCGTTGTGGAGGTATCTACCATCAGGACTAAAGCTAGATGACCTGGTTTGCATAACTCTTTCTCTTCGTGTCCCATTATGACAGCGAGAGCATCTACAAGAACTAATGGATCTAAAGCAACTTGTTCGTTTTGTTTGGGTGTTAAAGCAAACGCTCCAGATTGTTGAGCTACTGCTACAATTGTGTAATGTCTTACTATTGATACCATGACTGGCAAGACGATTTGTCTAAGTTCTTTGATGGCAGCAGCGACAAACATTCCTATTAAAGCGTTCCGTTGCGTTTCTCTAGCGTTTACATAAATAGATTTATACATAGTTCCTTTATTTCTGGGGATGCATTTAGGGTCTTGGAAACTGTGATGCAGAAATAGGTTTATCAATGTATTCTTATCATCTGCTAGGTTCAAGGAAGCTATTAAGTAGCATTTTATGACTTCCCACGCTTGCCGGCGATAGAAAGAATCTGTTCCACTTTGTTTAAGCGCGTTGAATGCAGTCTCAATTATTTTAGCTACAGGGAACTCTATAGGTGTTGTTAGATCGTCAAATTGTGCGACTATCGCAGGTGGATCGAAATCGTGTGTTATGTATTCGAGTTTCTGGGGTTCGATCATCATTTTTCTGTTTCCTCCTCCAAACTTGCCAAGTACTTTGAAGGCAACTTGTGCCACCTGGAATTGAAAATCAGGATAAGTTATGGGTCTTATAAAGATTGAAGAAATTCAAGTAATTACGAAAATCAATAATTTCCCCGATGTTTTCAAGGGATTTACAAACATTAGCGTTACTCGAAACAATTTGTGAAAATGGCCATTTTTACAAATTGTTTCGAGCAACGTAAATGTTTGTAAATCCCTTGAATGAGAAGAATAATAAATGTATCTGATTGAGAAGCCCAAGAACAACTTTATGTAAAATTACATATTAAACTGATCATGAAGAAATTTGAAGCAAAAGTGTAAGAAATTTGAGGATTACTGGATGTATCATTAAAAAATGCTGAATAACCTCCACGGCGAAAGAAAAACTAGATAATATTGTTTAAATTGGTTAAAAAACCACCAGAGACTATCTTAATACGCATTTTTATTTATATACTCAACAAAAAACAAATTTTTAATAGTGAATTTATTTCAAAGAAAACTTGAAAAAATGTCAGAGTTTACTGCATTTATAAAACCGGCACCGGTCTCCACAATAGACTATTAAACTGCTAGACAACAAATGAATGGAGAACCCACAAGGGAGAAATTTGAGATAAAACTTAAAAATAATATTTTTATATAATTTAATCTAAAAAGTTTCATCAACTTTATATCAAAGTCAACTCGATAAAGAAATTTATGTTTTATGTTCAGTTTTATACTGAATGCATCAAGGTGTATTATTATCTCAAAATCTAAAAAAAAAAAAACAAACCTGATCATTATTCCTCAAAGTTCGCCAAAGAGCTTGCATAAGGTCTGCACGGACTGGTTGTATGTGCTCATACAGGAAATCATGTTGTAAATTGTCAACACACAGTTCCAAAGTTCGTAGACCTTGACTAATCAGTACATGCGAACCATTCAAAGCAGACACTAGAGGATCCATCAACATAGGAAGATACGGAAGTAAACTGCTTAGACGTACTGGTACAGTGAGGCATAGTTCTACGAATAAATCTTTCATGTGTTGTTTGTGAAGTCCACTTTGCAGTCGATTTAGACCTGTAATGAAGAACAAATAAATTATCCACAGATTCTTTGGTTAATGTACAGAGGAATGCAATTTACTTGGTGCACAAAGTAAGCTTCACAAAGACGTCCTGGGGGTTAGCGCAGACACCTTTTTATGGCATCAGGTATTGAAACTAGTTTCTGCCCTAAAACCAGTTCTATACCTGATACCATAAAAAAGGTGTATGCGCTAACCTGAGGACATTTTTGTAATGCTTGGTTTGTGCACCAATTAAATTGTGGAAAATACAATATCTTACCTTCAAGCAAATTTGGCAACAAGGGAAGAAATTCCTGGTACAAGAGATCGTGACTTCCACCTCCAATCGAGCGAAACAAAGCACGAAGTAAAAGGAAGAAATTGTAGGGTTCTTTGGCGCCCATCGCCAATTCCATCGAACGGTTGACAATTTGATGTAAGTGTGGTTTCAACATTAATTCGTTTTCCGTGGGGAATAACGAGACACTTCCAAATACGAGTTTGAATAGTCTCAGATATAAGTTGCTCCTTTCCACGTTGTAACCCATTTCATCCATTCGTTCTAATAGATATTCGACCAGAACTGTTGCAAATATCGGGCTTGTTGTTGGATTCGCCAACAGAGTGTTTGGAACAATTTGGAGGGTTTGATTCTTGTAGACCCTTTCCACTACGTATTCGATTGTTGTGGAGAATATTTCGTGGAATGTGCTTGGATTCATCATTGAAAACTGTAAATATTTTGCATTTATGTATTTATTATACACAACATTTTCTTTTTGAATTTCATTAGTTTTTTCAATTGAACTCTTGAATAGAATTCTCTATAGAACAAGAACTTCCAGTAAGCTTCAAATCTTACATGACTTTCTCATCTTTACTAAATACAAATCAATAAGAATCCTAAGGAACAACTATTGAAAAACTTACTTGAAGTCAAAACAACTTTTCCCAAACTGTCACACTTCTCAACTGGAGAACCCATGTGTTATTAATGTAATTTACGATTTTAATGTGATTGATGAGAGATAAAACCCATGGAGGTACAAGATAGGTATCATTCATACCCTATTGGATTGAGGTTAGTAGCATTCAACAAGAAATTTCCTGGGCAAAAGTTTCACAAATCATTTCATTTAGCAAAATTTGAATAGTTTTTGAAATATTGATATTATAAAAATGTTACTCTGGCATGGTAAGTCAACATTTGGAACGTTGTTTCACAAAATAATAGTATCAAAACAAAACTCCAAAATTTTGACACTGTTGGTGTGTATAAATATTCAACAATTTTGTACTTTTTAAGCTAAAACGAACATTGAACACCCCATAATGATAAACTAAAAACTTTGGAATGATGCATGACGTAGGTTTGATACGAGTTGCTCATCTCAAACCATAAGTTAATTCAATGTGCCGCTTAATAGTATTTCTGTTATTATAGTCAGTCGATCTTAGTGAGCATCAATTTTATTCATGGCCTTTTCCGACTCTTCAGGTAACTTTTGACCTAGGATGTTGTAGAATATTGTTTTTCAAGTTAATATGCGTGGCATTTTGGTAAAAAGTTTTTTTCACTACAATCAAGTTGTTTAGTACTCAAGATGATCTAATATACTGAAACTAGTCCTGTTTTCAATTGGAAAAAAGACAAGAAATTTACCATGAAGTTGCATAGTCAACCAACTGGCATTCTGGACACAATAAAGCGTCAAGAATTCTGAACTACTATGGTCATATCATAACGTGATACAGCCATGACATAAAAAACATAAAAGTACCACAATTTCATCAAATTGAAGTATAAAAATTGTACATACCACACTACTGAAGTGTTCCAAAACTTCTTTCTCCTCTTTGGTCCTTATATTTTGTTGGGCAATGCGAATATTCCCAGCTTGAGGTTGTGGTCCAACGTTTAAGGTATAGATATCCAAAGCCTTTAAAGCCCATTTAACTAATCTAATAAATACTAATGTTTCATGTGGTTGGAACTGTTTGGTTCCTCCAACAACGGGTTGAGCTGGGTTGGACTATGAAACAAATAATTGAAAATTGTAATTGCCAACTTTTCTAGTTATTTACAGTTTACAATCAACAGAGAAGGTTTGCTAAAATTCTTACCTTACAAGCAGCAATTCCCCATGTTATAGTCTTAACACCACACACCAACGTCTTCACCAAACTACGATAGTCGGAAACATTATAAGTAGTCGCAGGGGGAAACCCGAATTTGGACTTCTTTTCATCTTCCTTCTGGCCTTGATTAGTTCCAAGAGCATTTTCTATCAAATCAGTAGCAGCTTGAGGTTTTGTATCAGGTTCAGTTTTAACTTCAACTTGCCCTTGCCCTAGGGCTTGTGTAGCGTTATTTGACGCAGCTTGTTGTTGTTGCTGCAACTTATTAACCATACTTGGAAGTTGAATTTTCGCAATCGTTTTAAATTTCAATACAAAAACCTCAAGCATCCTCATCAATAACTCTCTTCCCACTGTACTATTCTCCACTTCGGCCCTCATTCTTATGCAATCGACTAAATTCAAGAGTAGTTTACAGGACATCGTTTGAATTGTTGTTGCTAAACTGTCGTCATGGACGTTTTTGCTGAATAGGTGGACTGCGCGTGCGATGTCAGCCAGCGAAAGCTGTTGCCGGACATGGTGCACAAGATCTGCTAGAGTTGAGTAAGCAAGAGGCCGTAGACTCTCATGTGTGGTCCAGCCACGCCCCAAAAGAACATCCTCATCGAAAAGGCGTTCCATGTGAGAAACGAACTCTAAAAAAAGTAAATGCAGAATAGTGAAAATATTCCTTGACAAATTTGTTGAATACCTGTGAATTTACAACCATGGATATTTGGGAGAAGTCTCGTTTGGTCTTCGGGAGTGGGGGAAAACATTTCTTTCGGACAATCGCAGGGATAATTGATGGTTGGTATGTGAGGTTTGTAGCAACAAAAGAAGGAGGACTGTGATGCTTTAGGATATTTTATTGGGTTTCTTGTTAGGGAATATTGACTGGGTCCTAAAATTTTATTGTTAAACTATCTTTTCGTTTTGATCTATCAGTTTTTAAGGGGAAAATATTAAGGGTTTTTGAATGGCAGAACATTGCAGGCGAATTTTCAAAAAAATCTGTAGCCTTCATTTTTAAAGATGAAGCAGTCAAATTTCGCATAAAGCTCAATCAAAGTGTGATTTTTGGCTTTAGGTTTTTAATTTTTCACATCAATAATAATTATTATAGAAATTACAAAAATCGCAAATGTGAACCAAAATTCAAAAATAAAAATCTGAATACAGTCTCACTATTAAAAGAAAGCCAAATTTGTGAAGCTTTTCTTCTTCATTAATAATAATAAAGCCTGTAGACTCAATTGAAAACTGAATAATCCATTTATTGGCAATGTCTGCAACTAAAATTCATCTGTACATAGGCGTAGTCAAAGAGGTTGGAAGGGTTTATACCTGACTAGCATTGTTAGAAAATAGATAAAAGACACTTACCAAAGCGACCCAAAATAGTTTAACAAGGCTTTTGTGAAATTAATTTATGGAATGCTCCGTTTGTTTGGTAAAGGATATAATTGACCATATTTTTCTATCTACTTTATTTCTGAATACTCAAAGTAACTCCACTGGGAATTACATTTAGTCTTGCTTATTTTCGCTAGACTCCGAATATGCCTTTGGCTTTTGTTTTGAATTCGATACACATATTCGTCCAAATTTCCAATATTATTGGTTCATGTTTTTTCTATTTATTGGATTTTCTGTTAAATTTACCTTTAGTTTACGTATAATATTCAAATTGCCTATCCAATGAGGTATTTGTTTTTGAATTCCGATTCTAGTTTTTGGATATTGAGTTTTTTATTTTTCAAAATTATGAAAATATAAAAAAAAATATCTCAACAACTAATTATCAGAATGTTGAATAGGAATGCTAAAATTACAATTTAGAAATTTTTTAGCAATACAAATCATTTCTTTTAATAAGTTTTTTAATATGATCTCTTTCTTGTTTTATATTAGTTCTGTTCATTTTGGGTTTTTACCAGTGTGTTTCTGTTTGCTTTTGATTTAGTACAAATATTTTGCCAGACAATCAACACAAATTTTTGACTTCAAAAAAAAGAAGCAAAAACTTACTGTTTCTTAAATCTGTAGCAAGAATATGTCTTGAAGCAATCAGCAGCTCTCTGCGTAGATGGGCAACTTCCATGGGACACAAAGCCAGCAATCCAAGCATGCCTTGCACCAACATCTGAGAGTGGTTGGACACTACATCTTGATAAATTTTGATGATGTAAGCAAGGAAACTGAGTGTTTTGATTTGAGCTCCCATAAAATCCACAAAAATTTCTTTGTTGAAGGTATCAGCTTGTCTTTGCTGGAGTGATGGTTGTAATGTTATAGTGCTCATAATCAATGGGATGAAGTCACTAACATCTTGATGAACACTTTGTTTGTAGAGTTGGTACATGAGCACAACAATGATTGGCAATTCTTGGATTACCTTCAAAGACAGAACTGCTTTTGGTATCAAATTATACTGAAAGAAAAAGAATAGTAGATTATTACATTTTTGTTTAGTCTAGTAACCACAGAAAGCAGGTGTAACCTACTGGCGTGGGATTTTGTTCCATTAACACTGACGTTACGTCTGACGGACGCATTTATTTGACTGGACAAAAATCATGAAAAGCAGTTAATTTTTTCAAAAGATGCTTCGCATTTCTCTTCCTTGACCTTTTGAGAAGTATCCTAATAATTTGTAAGTTGAAAAGTATCATTGCTTTTTATATTTATTTGAATTTGAAAAAAAAGACTACAATTTTGCCATTGATCTGTAAGGTGTTGGCTAAATATTTTTTAAGCAGAAATAATCCAATTTATTCAACAAAATGTACAATAAAATAGTAGGACATGTTTAAGAAGCTACTTATTGTGTAATTAGGGAAAAAATTTTATAAAAAAAATTTCTTATGGAAACTCCCATATAAGAGATACGTCTGACGGACGCATTTATTTGTCTGAACCATCGATATATATATTACATGGATAAAACTATACCGTACTTGGACTGTCTTCTAGATAGTTACGACGTGCAAA
>JAUIMX010001153.1:0-10135 GCA_033557805.1 Phaenonotum sp. SLE1380
TAAGCAAGAAAAATGAGAATGAAATTCGAATTCCGGCGATTTGTGGCGTCATCTATCGTCAAGCAATCTCCCCAAATGGGACACTATAAAATATCAAGTTGGTAACACCAATAAAAGTTGGGAACACTGAGCTACCTACCTCCACTCTATTGATAGGTTAAGTTGCTATTTTGTTTATCACTAACTCAAAAGAACGTTTTCTGGCATTATATACATTGAAGTGCATGCTACCCTTTGCTCCGGAGCGCTCACGTCCACCGAACGGGGCCGTTGTAAATGTAAATTATAATGAACCGTATGTATTGATATGTACTGAAAAATGTGTTGTTTTTGAAGAATGCAACATTTGAGATGTTAATAAAAAAGTATTATTGAATTATTATCCATTTTCAATCAGATTCCTGAATACTAATTTCATGTTCAAATGATCCAACACCTATTGGCAAACATTAGTTTTCTAGGCTCAAGATGATATTTACATATGAAAAGAAAATGGGCGTAAATCATGAAAAAAATAGTTCAGTTGTATTTCTAGGTGTGGAAACGTGTTTATTCTCAATTTAAAACGTTTAAAATAGACATATAATACACGAGATCAACAAAGAACGAGTTAAAAGAGGTTAGAATGACAGAATCAATGACAGAACGACACGACGCCGTGCCTGCGCCGTGGACCATTCAGACTTCTTCTTCTCAAATACTCTGAACTTAGCTACAACTGACGATAGATGACGTCATAAATTTAAACTTTAAACGTTAATATTTACATGAGGAAGAGGAAATTCGTCCTTTCCATCTTGTCAAATGCGTTCATTTAGTGCACCCTACTGAATAAAAGTGGAAAACCATGAGCTTAAATTTTTGCAACAACCTCATTGTCAAGCATTAAGTAACCAGAAATAAATAACAAAATACTATCGGCATTTGTTTTCAACCTGGCACCATTATTGTAAAGGTACATCCAATTGGATTTTTATTAATAATTCCTAAACTTGTAACTTTAGATATAGGACATTGTACATAAAAAAGTTAGACAATTGTATGAAGAAACAGATAGGCTGATAATAAATACGGCATGCTATTTGAAAAAATAAAGTTATTGCATATTCAAATTGTCTAAGTTCAATAATTTATTGGGTAGCCCCTGTATAATATTTCTGGAATTTTCAGAGTGCTTACAATCACAATGACCTTTCTTACGAATTTTGTCAAGTTATGACAATCTACCTTTGGAAATAACTGATTTATGGCACTTACAAAATTGGTATGCATTGGTCATCAAATTCAAACAAATGACAATATTATGAAAACGGTTGAGTTTAGCCTCCTTATTGCCTTATTAAACTCATATTATTTTCAAATGTTGAATCCAAAAATGCAATAAAAATATGGGGGTGCAATTTAAAATAACACCCTGTATAGGGGAGACTTATTTCTTTTTGTAGCCCAGGTCAATAGGAATAAATTTTACATGAAACATTTGTGTCTGAACTGATATTAACGGCGCTAAACTCCGAGGCTGCACTATTGATTCACCCTGTATATGGAATGTTACATTGAAAACATTCTCATTCACAAGATACTTGACTTTTTTTATAAATTTGTATGGTGCCACTCCTTTCCCCTTTCAGGCCTATTGGGCGCTTTCTGAATTAATACTAATCTACAGTTCTTATCTTGACAAGGCGTAAATTTATTATAAATAAAGGAACACCTAGACTGAGGTTTGAACCAGCTGTCCTGGGGTGATATTGACAGCAACACAAGCGCTCTACCAACTAGACCACTCTCGCACTCATAACGTTGTTAACGTTTTTCTATGAAATATCTATAGTTCTTTACCATTCGTTTGGAGGTTCGGATTCAGTATGATTTTTCGAAATATACATGTGAAATTTCAAGTTCTTTGCACCCAGTTTTGCTTTAAACGTTGAACTCATGTTGAACTATTTTTGTTATTCTTGTAAAGTTTCGTCTACTTTCTAATCTTCTGGCTCTGATATAAATCTGGACATAAGGAATGGAAAGTTGAATAAATTTTTGTGATGCAGTTATGAAATGGTTTCATAAATTTTTCAAACTTTAATTTGATTCATTTTTCAATACCAATAGCACACTCAAGATCATAACATCTGAAATCGAAAGACTATATAATGGCGGCGATAGATCAGTTGATTACGGGCACCAATCTGTCAAATTAATAAAATAACCGAAAGCAAGACCAGTTTAAGAAACAAAATTCTCAAGAAGTTTACTTTTGTTTTATAGACACTGTAATAAGTACGATACCTGATGCGTCCTTGTATTTATTATTTACTTGTTGTAAACAAACAAACTTAGAAGTTATCTTGAATACCTTAATAAGTCTTGACAAAATATTTACATAGTTTCAACGTCAATCTTTGCTAAATAATAATATTAGCATACTTTTATTTAGCGGGGAAAACTAGTGATACTTTTTAATGATTTTTCTTGTTAAAAACTCTCACCACAATGAATTTATTAAAAACCCATACTACCTGCAGATATTCAAATCATTGCGCATTAACAGCAAAATTAACACACCACCTGGACGTTTGGTTTCATTAATAAAAACAAACAAAAATTAAATGTTTGGCATAGAGCTTAGTAGCATTTTGGGTACAATCTCGAGTCCGTCGGTATGAAACTATAGGTGAGCCAAAATGTCGTGGCAGCGAAGGGTGTGTTAGGATAATGTTCAGTGCATACCAAGAACTACCTTTCCAAAAACAGATAGCCTAATAGCTACATCTTCCACTCTATAGGGGGTATACAACACTTATACGAAAAAATAATTTGCTGTTAAAAACCTTTAAAAGAATAATGAAACGGTCCCGGCTTTTATTAGGGTTGACAAACACAATAAAACGCCTCATTTTTACCGAGTACAAAGCACCCTGTAGGTGGTGTTTGCTACCGCGCTACCAGTAAGTCACCTCCCAAGTCTGCCACGAGATTTGGGGTATCTGTTATGGCTGGTTTGATACCCGATCGAGTGCAGAATTTTTTCCATACGGAAGAGCGATCTGTTTCCGAAGGGTTAGAACTGTAAGTTAGTTCGGATAAATTTAGAGTAATACCGATCATATGAGCTCTGGCCCATTTGCAAAGAGTAAAATTAAGGTTTGTTTTGTGTATTAATATCGATTTTAAATATATGTTCAATATTATAACTTCAACAGGTTCTTGACTTTCTTCATTATTTAATTTAGTGTGGTTTACAAGAAGCAGTTCTCCAACTAAAGATTTAAATGGCAGATTGTCAACGCCTTCAATGAATAGCACTTCTATTTTAATCTCCAATTAGATCAACTAATAGTTTGGTGTAAATATCCATTAGAGATCATAGCAACCTTTCATTAGTCGGTATGTTTCAAAGTCTACTCCTCAATTTTCAAAGCAAACAAATAATCCTTTCTTAACTATTCCATCAATGTATTAGACAACTGTCATTTGTGCGATATTTCACGGAACTGATTCGTTAAAAGTTTATGAGGATGGATTATAATGAAAAATATGAAACTTAGTAACTTTGTACAGCGGAAAATAAAGAATTCAAATAAAATATTTTGATGTTCTTGTCACTTCCGGTTTAACCGGAAGTAGTACCTTCTTTCTTATTTGAATAGGGAAGAAGGGATCTAACCCATACCAAACGATAGAACATCGAAAAATGAATATTTTATTGTCAAATAGTTTAAGTCTAATTTCAACTGTTTTTGAGATATTAGTTTTTTTCTTAAAATTATGACATTTGCAGTAAGTTACAAAATTTGAATTTTTTTGTTACAAATATTAAATTGATTCGTTCCAATTTGCACAGTCAAAGTATGAAGGGCCAATTTAATAAGTGACAGAATAATTCGGCAAAAATAGTATACAAAGGCTTTTCAATAAGTTTCTGAACTTGGATAAATTCAAATAGTAATAACTCAAATTTTTTGAATGGCATGGTATACTTTTTTATCTGTAACTTGATTGGTAATGACATAGAGAACAAATTTGATAGGGTGCGTTTTTTTCGTATTCTTGGCAGATTTCGAGATATTTCAAAAAATATTTAAAAGCAGACAATTTTTATTTTTTCCATGATTTATCAAGTAGGTATGTGGCATTTTTTGATGTTAATTTTTAATTACGATTATCTAACGTCATTATACCAACATTATAATGCAATCAAAACGTAACGGCGATACATTGAATTAATTCTACACTCTTGGAAATAATATAATTTGAATGAAATAAAAATCAAAAAATAAAATGAAGAAAAAAATCAAAGTTGTTGGAAATTTTCTTAATTAAAAATGTTTAATAGGGTGAGCTGGTTTCTGAACTCACCTTATACAGGGTGTCTGGAAATAACGGTTGTATACTTTGGGATTATATTCTATCTACCAAAATATGAAAAAAGTTCATATGAACATGTGTCTGAAAACGCATCATAAGGCCTCTAGCACTCTTCAAAGATGGCCTCAAGAAAATGGTTTTTATTCAACATCTTTGGGACCGCTTTAGCTACTGCTTTGAATTTTGGTATTTGAATTATTGGTGTTGAAAGACATTTTTTCATCTTAGTGAATAATTTTTATTCTTTTCAGGGCCGTGCGGAGAGGGGTGCGCATACCTTTCATCCACCATTTTTTTTGAACACGCTGTATTGCCAAATTTTTGTTTTTATATTATGATTCTATGATATCTAATGCACAATAAAGGTACTCTTATATAAAGTCCCAAAATTGATAGATTTCGAGATAAATGCGATTAAACAAAGCACCTCACTGCTACTTACTGCTTACCTAAAATTATAATTATCGCAGTGATTATGTCAATTTTAACGTTTAGAGCACATTTAGGTGAAATTCTGCCATAAGTTCAAGATTAATTATGCCGAATTATTCAAACGAACTTAAATATGCTCTAAACGTTGAAACGAACACGGCCCCTGCGATATTTTTAATTTTACGTAAGCAGTAAGTTGTAGTGGGGTACTTTGTTAAATCACATTTTTCTCGAAATCTATTAATTTTCGAACTTTTTATAAGAGTACCTTTATTGTGCATTAAATATCATAGACGCATAATATGGAAACAAGGATTTGAAAATGGCACCCTCTTCGCACGGCCCTGAAAAAAATTAATTATTCACTAAAATAAAAAAATGTCTTTTAACATCAATAATTTGCATACCAAAATTCAAAGCAGTACCTAAAGCGGTTCCAAAGATATTGAATAAAAACCGTTTCTTAAGGCCATCTTTGAAGTGTTAGCGGCCTTATGATGCGTTTTCGGACACATGTTCATATGAACTTTTTTTCATATTTTGGTACATAGTGTAATAATCCCAAAGTATGCAACCGTTATTTCCGGACACCTGTATATCCAATACAACTAATCACATCTTTGTCTATATTTGAAACTAAGCTCCACATGATCAACTACGCAGTTGTAGATATGTCACATATGCAGCAGGTTTCAAGATATGAATCAATGTAATTTAATTTCAAGACAACGTAAAAGAGAATACATTTAAATAGAATATTACTTGTTTCCTTAGTTATTACTAATTATGACGTACCCATTCCTTCGGAAGTTCTTAAGTATTGCTCAATATTGAGGGCAAAAACACACTGGCCACACGTCGTGTTGGAACACGGATTTTAGAAATGTGTGTGCATCGATTTTGCATGTATGCCAATGCAACATGTGCACACTAGCTCACACAGATAACTTGACAGGTTGCAATGCCCACACTTTCCATAAATGTGAGCTAACCCTAATAAATCACTCTGTCTTTGACACTTTAGTGTTTCTCAAATTTCATCCTGAGAGGGTTCTAAGTTGAGTAAGTCAAAACACTGACACCTTAAGGGCATCATCGAAAGAATAATCCATTTTATTCAAAATCTGAACAAACACTAAATGCACATTCGACTATTTGCTAAAGCTTGATGTGAAATATGATACTTTGGAAATATGTTTCGGTTGTTAATTGGATGGTCATCCGTTTTTGCGTCGAGTGGTGTATTACAAGTGTGCACAGATACCAAATGTCGGTCCGCGTGTTGCTATGCGGCGTGGGACCAGTGTGTTTTTGCCTTAACCCATTTAATCGAACTCTTGTAAAAACATCCATAAACTGGGTGTTTGGTAGTTATGAGATGTAGTTATGATGAGGGTAACCACAGTTTTGTTGTTATAAAATAATAAATTGAATTGTCGAATGTATCTTGAGTACTAATTGAAGATCTGTGGAAAAGGAATTTCAGTGAATCAATTAAATTACAGTTCACTATCCACTATCCGTCGAGTGGTGTATTACAAGTGTGCACAGATACCAAATGTCGGTCCGCATGTTGCTATGCGGCGTGGGACCAGTGTGTTTTTGCCTTAACCCATTTAATCGAACTCTTGTAAAAACATCCATAAACTGGGTGTTTGGTAGTTATGAGATGTAGTTATGATGAGGGTAACCACAGTTTTGTTGTTATAAAATAATAAATTGAATTGTCGAATGTATCTTGAGTACTAATTGAAGATCTGTGGAAAAGGAATTTCAGTGAATCAATTAAATTACAGTTCACTATCCACACAAGCCATCAAGACCAGCCAACAACATTTGGTCCTTTGAGCCGGATATCTGAAAGAATTTTTCATCTGGTGGGTACAAGATTTGACGTGTATTACAATAATACTATTCAGTTTCCATTAGTAGTTTGAAGAACATCGTATAAATGAAAAATATCTTTGTAAAAAAATTATGTGGACAATCGAAAAAAAAATCCTGAAATTTTATATCATTGTTTTTCATGAGGTTGCTATGCTTGCACATCAATTTGCACTTTATAAGATATATTCATTTTACTTTCATTTGCACTTAAATGCTGAAAAAATGTGTGCGCAACAAATGGAATATTTTCAGAATTGTTTAGAAGGAAAAGAAAGTTGAAAATTTTCAAAGTAATATTTTAACAGCAATTATTAAACACTTCATCTTGAAATAATGTTTCTACTTTCTAGTTTTTGTGAAAAATATAAAGGAAACCTTCTTAGTTTCATAAATTTGCTTCATTTGACATTTAAAGTAATAATTAATAATAGTAGAGTCAAATCATTAAGCTTTGGTTTTTCCTCAAAGGGTAAATTTTCTCACGTAACTGCGACCAGTATAGGGACCGTAAGCGTGATAGAAAAGGAGGGATAAGATATACTGTAACGGTGGTTATCCCTAATAAAAAGACAGGATTCCTGTTCAGAGTCGCGAACAAGTCGCTAGTCGATGCATCGCGAATTGATCTCGGTTTAAAAAGTGTTTTTCTCCCCAAGGCGGGTGCTCTTACGCGTCAGAAAGAGACAGAAGAAGCGGCTAGGAAGTAAACAGAGACATCAATTGGGCGGATGAACACATGCGCGCCCCCTAGGGCTGTGTTCGTTGAAATGTTGAAGGGTCGACAGGGTGTCAGCGCTACCCAAACTACGTCACAGATTATTAACTAAAAGCGATTTGATTTATGATTTATTGCCCGGAAATCGAACTGTTAATGTTAGGGTTTTGAGAATGCAGGGTTTGACTGAAATTCGTAATAATTTGCGATGACTCAATTAATAATTTTCTAAAATAATTATCATTATTGAATAGATCGAAAGAGCTATTTTTCAGTTGTTTATTTTTGAATTTTGACAGTTTTTTTCGATTTTGTTTTGTTCGGATAGGAAACGTTTTGGGTTCACTGCATTTTTGGTGAAATGCAAGGGGTGACGCCACGGTGTGGTGCGGAAGTTAGTGGGGAGGGGCGGTAGTCAGCCTCCCCCGTGTCGGGTGGAAATCAAGTATCGCAGACGGAGGGTCGTGCCTGTCAATAACCGCCTTTTTGCGGTCTCTCACGCCCAAATATCGCTCTCGCTTTGTTTATCCATAACTCGTTGGTGTTTTGTCCGTGTGACGTCACCGCGGCTGGACGCATCGCTCTTTTGCCGTTTTATAGGTTATTTCGAGTGTGATTTCGGTGTGACAAGGATGATTTGCGGTCTCGATGCCATGTAGACTTCCTACCTTTTGGGGTTTGTTTAATTTGCGCCCGTACACATACACAAAAAAACCTCCCGTATGCAGTATTGCGGTGTTTGTTTTTGGGGTTTTATTTTTAATGCGTTCTGCTAGTGACTGTTGGACGTGATTTTTTTTGTTTTTGAAAATGTGCTAGTGATTAAGGGCATGGCTTTTAAGTCGCCGAATTATCTGCCGAGTTACCAGCACCCCCATCCATATTACAACGCGCAAAATGGTGAGTCTTTTGCATATTCAAATTTTTACGTAACAAAGGAATTTTTTAACGGATTTTATGGCGCTACAAGATTTCGAGAAGTGTAGAGGAAATCCGCAGAAGCCCGTCGGCATTCATAAACCTATCTCGGAGAGCGAATCAAATATTCATTGCCCTAACTTTATCGGCTTTTCGAGCTCGAGCTCCCTGTCTGGTTGATGGCTTTCGTGGGAACCTCGGATCTCGGCAAATCAAAATTTCATTATTAATCCCTTTGCCACCTGGATTTGTTTACTCTTTCATACTTCAATTAGGGTGTAATTTGCTTTTGAATAATGAAACTATTGAAGGAATTTGCATATCCGCGCTCAAATTGGTAGGGGACTGCTGAAAATGTTTTTTTATGATTTAACGGAAAATTTACGAGTGGTTCGCAAATACGATTTGTTTAAATAATTCGAGCAACTACTTCATTCATATGGACATATCGACATGTTAATTTAAGATACATTTTCAATTGAACAGCCTACTATGCTATTTCTATACACAGAGAAAAATGGGATTAAATTTGCTTTTATTAGGAAATTCCAGTAAAAATGCAATTCTGTTGTGCAATATCAATATATTTGATTTTATATGTATTTATTTCTAGTTCGAGGTATTTATTAAGTCTATTAAAAAAGCAGTTGTATTTTCTCGATATTTCTTTTTATAAGTACGAGGCGACGACTGGTTCCTCAAGCCCTCGTGTCCGGGTAAACGTCGGGAAACACTTCTTCCGGTTAATATACCCAAAAGTTGACATGAGCTTTCTTTCTAGCTGAAACTCGTACCCAAATTTGAGTTATCGTGTTTACACACAGACATACAGGGTGATTCAGTTAACCCGTTCATTAAAAGTTTTCAAAGTTCCCGTTATTATTCTGGAATGAAATTTTGATATTAGGGGTTTTAGCATCTTATCTTCCGAAATAAAATATCTACATCTTTTCGTCATTTCCGGTTAAACCGGAAATGACTGTCAACTTTGTTATTTTAAATATAATACCTCATATATCGTCACATATTTTGATGCTACACTGAAAAATAAGGTAACTTTATTCGGACATGTATGCCTTTATACCTCATCATTTTCGAGATATTAGATAATATTCATTTGTTTTTTCAATTGCAGATCTATATTCAAAAAATCATATCTTCTTTATTAAATTATGATAGAACTTTCATATTCTCAGTGAAGTTGAAGTAAGTCGTAAAGAATTCGTAGAAAAACTGACTTTTTTCAAATGGAATACGCGGTATATTTTAATGTTTTCAGATTCCATTTCCAAAGTACTACATATTTCATGCAGGATATCTCATACTTGATGTTTCGAGATAATTAATAAAATATTAATTTTTTTTTAATTTTTACGGCGGTAAATACAGAGTGTTGTCAAATTTCGAGGCATTATTCTACCAACATATGTAAGTAGCAAAAATACTTCCATAAACTTCTTTCTAACTTGCTCGAAGATACACGACATTTTGAGGATGATGCAAGAAAATGGTTTTTCCTTAGATTGCATTTATATGTGATCATCTTTGGTAGGTTATATTTTCCTTATGAAGTGACTTAGCAAGAAAGTTTTCCGAATTATCTCAGCTACTCACACGTGTAGAGGGTAGTCGTAGAATAATGCTTCGAAATCTCGAAACACTGTATTTTCTATGACAAAAAAGATCAAAAAATAATATTTCATCAATTATCTCCAAAACGGTCAACATTAGGTATGTATTAGCTTAATTGAGGTCCCAATAAGGTATTGTATTATTTAAAAAAAGTAGTACTTCCTTATCAATTTTCTTTATTCG
>JAUIMX010001154.1:0-10134 GCA_033557805.1 Phaenonotum sp. SLE1380
TCTAAAAATGCAATAAAAATATGGGGTTGCTATTTAAAATAACACTAGGTATAAGGGTTTCAAGAGTTTTCGACCACTCTGTATAGGGGAGACTAATTTCTTTCTGTAGCTCAGGTGAGTAGAAATAATTTTTCTAACAAACATTTTGCTTTAAAACTGTTATTAACGGCGCTAAACTCCGAGGCCGCACTATTGACTCACCCTGTATTTTCCATATTTCTCGATATTGTAGAAATTTTTAAAGTAAAGCCTCTAAAACTTTCGATAGTCAATATATGCATCAAAAGAACCACTTCTATTCAAATTAAAGTGAGTATATGCCCCAAGGAGCGAGACCATGCCGTTTTCTTTTTCTAAACCTTCCTTGAACTGAATTGAAGAAGATTGAATGCGAAACATTTTTAGGGGAGGGGGTTGAGTTTTCTAAATCAAATTCTCCCGGGTCCAGTTGCAAATTATATTGATATTTCTACAAAAAAAGACACATTTTGTGTGCATTGTCTCGTGACACCACGTATTGGGCAGAACTTACTAAATATCTTCTGTCTTATTCATTGCATTTTCTCTCTGGTGGGGTAAATATCATTTACTGCCACATAAATCGCTTCCTTCCAACTATTAGGTGAATATTTGCTATTGCATTTGGAAAAAAATCTTCTCCCAATTTCTTAAAACTAACGAAGTTTTTACATACACCCTATAAACATGAAAATAATTTCTAATATCAAAAACTTTGGGTTTGAAGAAGCGTGATCTGTAAGTCTCTTTTGGTTGAAAGTGCTTTAAATGCTAGTTTTTTTTCACGTAATTGCCGTAAAATATCAGTTTTTCATTTCTTGTCTAAAATATGCCGTCTCTAGCCAACTTCGCTAAGCTGTTGTAATACGGTCCTCTTTTTTGCTAACAAATTTTAATTTCCAATTTTTCCCGAACTCATTAGACTGCCAAATGGAAATCCAATGTCAAATGGAATTATTCTATCACGAACGTTTCTTATTATAGGTGTAGCACTTAAGGTAGAAATGCTTTATGAAGTTGTCGCGTTGTGTCGTAGCGTGCCAAAACCATATCGGTTCCATACATCTCATAAGGGTTAAAAATACGTTATTCTAATGTGTGTTATAACCAACGCTTCCTTCAAGCTGCATACATTCGAGGCTGCGCAATAATTTCACGACAGTTACACAACCGTTTTTGGATTTCGTATACAATAAGCAGAAAATCCCCAAAAAAGTTTTATTTTAGTTGAGAATAACATAGATGATGACGAGCAGATATTTGATGAATTGTTTTGCTGTCAAATATATTAAGGGGACTTCACCATATTTTTTAATTCCTTATTCAAGCTCAAAGCTCAACTCCAACTGTACGGAAAGAATTTTAATCTTTACAAAACACAAAATTGAAGATCCCAGCATCGTTTTTTTTTAAGTGCACACGCCATCTCCCAAGTTGTATGTGGTTAAAGTAGTGTTGTAATAATCTTTTTCTCGTTATAATTGTTAACCATACAGGGTCCTGCAAAAGTCCCGGGACGGATCGATTGCGGCCAAACGAGACGTGATATCGATTTCGGGTTTTCGGCAATGCATTCAGCAAATGTTTATCTACTAAACAAAATTAGTAACACATTTCTAGAATACTTTTAATAATAATAATTTTGCAGGTAGTTAAGTTTTCTAAGTAGAACACCCTATATATTGTAACAAATTTCGATTCCTTGATAAATTATAAATACATATTATTCTCGTCAAAAATCGTTTAAAGTTAGCCGTTTTCGAGATATTAGCAATTTTATACAAATTTAAAATTTTATCAACCATACTTCATTTGTTTATAACTGAGTCACCTTTTATAATACCATTATCATTTTCGAAGTTTCTCGAGACACCAGTATGTTCTACAGATGGAATATTTTAAAACCGAATTTTTTCCATTAATTGGTCAAATATGGCCTTCCAAAGATTGTGATATTTAATATCGAATATCTCTCTTATTTTAAATGGAATACCTTGCATATTTATATGTCATCTCAAAGAGTTCTTCAACTACTTCAACTTCTATCAGGACTTCCTCATGCCTATCTTTAAATTTCAACAAATTGAAGCAAATTCTATAAAAGTAGCTCATTTTTCAGTTATATCCTAGTGTGCATTGGGAACAGTATGCAAATTTCTTGAATATAACTCCCAGTTCGAAGAATACACTCATTTTTAATAACTCCTATGAAAATTCATTATGGAAAAGTATTTCATTTGAATAACTTGAAATAGTTTATAGTTCGTATGTATAGTAATCATGCAGTTATTTAAATTGTCATTTGTTTTATCATAAATGACGGAAAAATTGAGTGAAAATAAAGAATTCTTCTTGTAATAACTTGGAGTCTCAATAAAAGTTGAAGTACCTTAAGGACTCATTGAGATGACATAAATACGCAGAAATTCGATGTTAAATATCGCTATCTTAAGAAGATCATATTTGACCAATTGATGATAGAAATTCGGTTTTCAATTATTTCATCTCTAGAACGTACTTTCTAGAGAATCGCTAAAAATTATAATTGTTAGCTAAAAGGCAACCTAGTTATAAACAAATGAAGTATGGTTGATAAAACTTGAAATTATTATAAAAATGCTAATATCTCGAAAACGGCCAACTTTAAACATTTTTTGATTGAGGTATTTTGAATTTATGATTCATCGGGAAATCGAAATTTGTAACAATACATAAGGTTTTCTATTTAAAAAACTTAACCTCCCGTCGAACTATTATTATTACTATTCTTCCACAGATGTGTTACTAATTTTGTTCATTAGATAAAAATTTGCTGAATGTATTGCCGAAAACCCGAAATTGATATCACGTTTGGTTTGGTCGTAATCGATCCGTCCCGGGACTTTTGCTGGACCCTGTATATGTGTACAATATATTACCTTATGTGTATGATATTACTATTATAATACTCAAAGGTAAAAATTATAACGTGATTTTTTTGATACCTCGTCCAAATTCCAAATAAAATAATTATTCTAAGATTATATTGAATAGAAGATGTCTGAACTAAACATTAACAATGTTGAAAATATAAGAATCCTTCGGCTCGATTAAAATAGAATGGCTTTCAAAGTTGACAGAATGTGAAATACCACCTTCAAATAAGAAAGACAATATTAAATTGGAGAAATTTTCGAACACGTTGAAGCAAATAGTTTAATGTTCCTTCTGTGCCTTCCGGTTCTTCATAAAGAGGGATATAAATAAATTAGATTGAAAAACTCAAAAAAATAACAAATACACAAATGCATGA
Source organism: Phaenonotum sp. SLE1380 (assembly GCA_033557805.1). NCBI lineage: Eukaryota > Metazoa > Arthropoda > Insecta > Coleoptera > Hydrophilidae > Phaenonotum > Phaenonotum sp. SLE1380. The sequence goes on from JAUIMX010001154.1 coordinate 3,311, forward strand.
AGACACATAAAACTGAAATTTTTGGTAGTATTTATCACAAAATAAATCTCTAGTATCCTCACTCCTTCCTCCAGCTTACGCACTTTACATACGTCTTGAAAGTTTTGCATCAAATTTGGCAATTCTTTGATTCAATGTTATTTTATTCAGTTCAAGAGTATTATCTTTAGCAGTAGAATATTATTATTCTAACAAGTATAAATATTCTTGGACCAAGAGAATATTACTTGGTTAAGAATATCCTAACTTAAATTCAAAATATTTTATTTTCATTCAAATGCACTAATACTTGGTTCAAGTTCTATATTGAGAAGGTTAATTTTCTTGATGAAAATCGATATGTTCTTGACACAAGGCAATTTACATTTTTGAACCAATCATAACATAGAACGACTGAAAAACTAACGTTTTAATTAGTTTTCTATTTTCAGGCTTACGGTATGCTCCTATAAAAAAACGAAAGCATTCGACTTGTTCAATAATATAAACTAGAATACTTATGTATTAAAGACTGTTTATTTTGATATTCGGAACAAAGCAATAAATAAAGCTAAACCCTTTCATACCAACTCTCAAATGCAAGTAATTTGTATGCCTTCGTTTCAGTTCCTACAATGGAAATCTACTGCAAGCTATTACCCAATAATGCATTTAACTGGGGATAATATGTATTAGTCCAATTTGTATCCCTCCTCTTTATCCACTATAAAGCTTGAAGATCTGAATAAACAGCAGCTTAAGCTAATTTGCCATTTCATTATACAATTGTCGAGTCGTCACGTGAAAATAATAACAGCTAAATAGTCCGGGACATCAAATCACTGACCCATTATTTAGCATTTCAAATGTTTCCGACAGTGTTTCGTATTGTAAACCCCTGGTTCACCACAGGTTTCATAGCTTAAATTATATACAAATGAATTTCTATTCAATAGTGAACTAAACCACCTCTTACTAACCTTAGAAATGTTCGATCTTTATAGTCAAACCGCTCAAATGTTATATAAAGATGTTACAACAGTGCATAAATGGCATTTTTGTATAGAAGAGACCTTAGTTTCATAAGAAAGACTTTCAATTTGCCCTATATACGTATTTGCTATGACGAGAATTTGAGTTATTTACGCGATATGGTAACACGCAGAGGAAACTAGATAAAGTTTGTGGTATTTTTTCTTGAAAATCCGTTGTGGTTTTTTATGAAGTTTGTTGACATGTGTAGGGTTTATCGCTTATGAAATTATACTTTTTAAATGTTGCTCGTAACAAAGAAATACTATTGAACTTATGCTGAAGTCATATCTGTTTTCCGAGTATTTTCCATTTCCACTTACTGTCAGATTATTCCAAATTGTGAACAATACGGGATACTTGTTCATTATTGTTTTTTGTTGTAGGGCCTTGCTTGGGTGACCTTTGGCGTCACACAAGATTTGTTGTTAACAGAATTGAATAAGTGATCGGTAGCGGATTTAAATCGGTTGAGGCCCTGGACGCACAAATAAAATTGGAACAACACACACCAAGTTCTGCAGGCCATATGTTGCAGGTTCAACCTTTAGCCAGATTCGTGCTTTTTATTGTTTCGCCAGAGTCTATTGCCCATCAGATCTGCTAATTTTAGAACCCCATTTATTGGAATATTTCTTCTTTTACCTGTAGCGTACCAACTTTGCCTTTACAATTCTTGCCATTTTTGTAAAGATTTCTCTCACAACCCCGGCCAAGGCAACACATTTTGCTACCTTAGTTCAAGAGCATTTAAATGGAATAACAAAAATAAAGTGTTGCCTTATCATATCGCTGTCCCTATGAATTTGCACAAAAAATAAATTTAGCTTAGAAATGACTATTATAAATACAACGCAACAAGAGTCGTCTCAAAGGTTGATCGTTGAATGCCTAATCGAGTCACTAGATCGGTCGTTTGCGAAGTATAGTTCAATAAATAATAATAATAACTACGAGAACGAACTAGTTCACTAGTTCACTTGACTGATTAGTTCATTTTGGGTCATTCGTTCGCGAACGACACAGCTCTAATCTGAATCGTAGCTTACAAATACCAACTCCTAACCATATTTTAAATGCAAAAGTAATTTTGTGTTACGTTTCACACCTAAACCGCTGAACCAATTTGGATGTGATAGAAAAATAGTCACTTTAGTCATAACTCGAGCTGCAGTTGAAGTTTCAAAACTGTATTGACTCTATAGCAAATGTAGTTGGTCAAAGCGCGATCATGCGAAAAGTTTTGAAACCTTAGATATGACGTTCTATCAGTATGATATCTGATTACCGTTGCATTTTTGGTATTACTTCAAAAATAACAATTTTCAAGTTATGATGTTGTAGCAAATGAGCGATATGCATGTTCAAAAATTTGCAAAATCTGTCATAACTATATTGAATATCGAGTATTACTTAACTCAATACTAAGTGTCTAATTCAATTTTACATCAACCTATACCGTAGTCAAGACCACCTTTTTAGGAGTTGACGTGAAAATCTATGTGACAATTAGGTATTACTGTACTACCTCAAAATAGAAGTCTAAACAGAACACAAACGCTTCCAAAATTAATAGAATGTAAACAGGTTTGTTTTTAAAAAACACGATAAAGAAATTTCTCGAATTAAGTTTATTTATAACGTTTTACGTTCTAACAAAAAGCATATAGTAGGTACATCAAAAACATTAAGGTAAACAGTTGTAATTCACTTCCAAGACATTGTTTAGCTTACAAAAAAACGTCGAATTTTCCGAACTATAGACGTATACAACTAAACGGAATATTGATTTATTTTTAGATCAAATTAAAAATTTTCCCAGCTAATAATCTAAATCAATCGAATGTAAATACAATATCAAAACAATAGCTGTAAAAATTTCAACATATCCGTCAGACAACATTGATTATTATTTGGGTTTCTAAATTTTTATAGAAAAATGATTAGACCGGATTGAGGGAGTTCTAAATTTGGATAATCTTATTAAAGTGATATATAAAAAATTATCCAAATACATTGATAAGAATTTCCAAAAATTAACAACTAAATAATAACAACAAATACGAACTAAATAAAAATTATAATGGAACGCATTAGCACCTTGAAAAAGAAAAAATCATGGGAAAATATTTCCCAATTGAAACTCGTAAACTTCATAAACACAAGCTTACAAACATATTATTGTTTGCATTTTATATTTCTCCATTTTTACTATCAAGATATGATCCATACTTATTTTTATCACAATGAATTTGGAAATATGTTTACCAGAGATGCGAATTAGGATTATCTATTCATGGATAAAGGAAATATATGTAGATATTTTTGAATTAGATTAAATTGGTCTAATAAAAAGACCATTCTTGATCTAAATTTGGACCCAAGTCAAAATTTTCCACGTCAATTAGAAAGGCGGTGCTAATATACATGTTAGAAAAGTATTTTGCACCTGTTAGGGACACGAGTAAGTGGGAAAATTTTTTGGCAAGGATTTGTATAATAAGATGCTTTGTTTTTTTCATTTGCAAGTTTGCCAAATGCAATGTTTTTGTATGAAATAGACAGTATCTTGATTAGTAAGTAAATTGACGTTATTTTCCAAAAACTTTTTGCGTCAATAATTAAGAATATTCTTAACAAAACTTATTCATTAGTAAAAATTCCCAGAATTACTTGTAAGGTGATAATTTCTGAAATCACTGAACATTTGAATGTAGCTTGCTTATTCTTTTTATTCGGAACCTTTGCATATAGGAAAATACGGGGTTTTCCGAAACTTATAGATATCCTCTCAACTAATACTGGACCCATAAACGGAAATATTTGTCAGGAAACCTATGGTGTTCCAAAAGGAGGTTATGAGACGTCAAAGATAATATTGTATTATGATATGAGCTACAACAGGCGCGTAATCTGTACAAATTTTATTCAAATTACTCTTCGGAAAGGAAACTTTCTCATGAGCATATATTTGACCTTAAAAAAATATCATTCAAACATAAACTTTTATTTAGAATCTCTTTGTCTCTTGCCGACGTTTCGGTGTATTCGTTCATCGTCTTCGGGGCTACAAACAACAAAAGAAGCAACTATATTGCACCATCAAGTTGAATAAAAAACAAATATAAAAAAAACTTCAGCTATACTGTTTTGTTAGTTTTAGCTTTATTTTTGTTATTTCACGCAAAGTTGAAGATTTTTAACTTTTTTTTCAACTTGTTGGTGCTGTAGTTGCTTCTCTTATTGTTTGTAGCCACCAAGAAGGTGAACATATACACCGAAACGTTGACAAGAACCCAAAAGCGTTTCATTTCGCCCACTGTCCGATTTTCCAATAAATAAAGTAACCTTATCATTATTTACGGACTGAAACAAATTAAAAAGAGTATAATTTATTATAAGTTACCAATGAAAATCCTAAATTTTCCCTCTACTTTGAAGTCTTACAGCTTTTTGTCTGTATGCTATTCTTACAAATATTACAAATTTATATGTCTAGAAGTCAATGAGATGCCCACATGTTTTCGAACACCCAGTATAATCGAGATAATATACAGTTTGTGTCTCGTTTGGCCGCAATCTCTCCGTCCCGGGACTTTTGCCGGACCCTGTATAAAAAAATCAAAAGGTAAAAAACAAGTGATGTGAAATTTAAAATCTTAAAAACAGACAATATGCTGCCATCCTCACACAAACAACAAGGGTTTATTACGAGATATTTTTTCTCAAGCTGCATTATGGAAACATGCACATGTGCGGCTATTTTATGATTTTATTTTGTATGAGTTCATTTATTTTTATTGTTGTTTGTTTTATATTTTATTTTTTAGTGAATACAGACTTCTAGACTTCTATATTTTAGGATATCTCTGCAGTTTTAATCTTCAGGTGTAGTTTATTCGCTAAAAAAACTCTTCTAATGAAAGGTTCGAATCGTAGATGTTTACAATATTTATCTTTTTACGTTTCCCTATTTCAAGTGAATAGCCCAGGAATAAGTGCAGTGTATTCCACACTTTGCAAGTCGATTCCCTCTCCTGGAGTGAGGGTCCCAGAATCTCAATCTAAAATGTATTTATGAAGATTACTTCGTTTAAATAAAGTTATACGGATTTTTATTTTCAAATTTTTGGTTTTATTGAACTTATGTTTACAATCAGGTAGGTGCTGTTTGTTCAGTTTTTGTTGACATAAATTCTCCAATGTTAGGAAAAACCCAACTAAATTCGCATTTATTTTGGTATGTCAAAATGTAATAAATTTAATATTGAAAATGTTTGCCAACAAATGAAACCTTATTGGAAACTAACAAATATTTTTTGATCAAATTTTTCGGCTTGATCTTGATAATAAGCAAAACATGGGTTCGTTTCAAGTGCTTTTTTTCAAATTGTTATATTTACAATAAAATACGTTTATTTTGTGTTCAGAAATATATTCTTACTTCCTTGTTTATCAAGTATTTTTGTATTTCAGAACCATGAAACATAAATTTGTGGGCCGTTATATAATTTTTTCTATTTTATGAAATGCTCTCCGAGTCGAATAAAAACACCGTGAGAACTGGACCAGACCCGCGCGCCGCCATTTGCCTACCCCAAGTTTAGAGTAAGAGACTCAATCAAAGACAATTCGAGCGTTCAATTTTAATTGTTTAGATATTTGTATATGGAATATCTCCACACCATTAAGCAATCATCAGTAACTTCTTGTAAATTTGCCAAAAACAAGTACATAGCAATATTTCTAAAATAATAGGAAATATCTAAATGCAAGGGCAGTACGTGTACGTGATCGTTTAAATATTTCGTTACGGATTTTAAAACCGTACATTTTATGCGGTCCAAAACTGTTTCCACGCAATTTGGTACGGTGCAATTTTCTTGGCAACCAATTCATTTCTTTTGGACCTGTTGTTCTAAAACATATGGGAAAATTATGTAAGCTGGATTTGTAGGATCCTCTGGTCTAACCTGTGTGATGGCATCGAGTTTTAGGATGGATGCCAATTATTTCCGGCGTTCTGACATTGGCGTATAATTAGTTTTAATTAGTGTAGCTATAAAATACTTCGTGTATTTATAGAGGTTGCTTTTTTCAATTACCTTTTGTAATTGTATTTTTAATTTGTCATTGATAAGTTGCATCCACAGGAGTATGTGTTGGCTACACATTGTGAGTCACTTTATTTTTATTTCGGGAGCATTCTGGAATTCTTCTAGAAGTTTTTTGATTTGTTTGTTGACTTTTTATTTGTTGTAAATATATTTAAAAACTCAACCATTATCTAATTTGAAAAAAATTAATTTTTATGGAATGATCGCTGTTGTAAGGAGATATTTTTTAGGAGATGAAAACGTAGGTAACAATTATTATATTATTTTCAATCTTATTATTCATCAGAGAGTCAAAAATTAATATTTCAATATTTTTGTGGGAGAAACATTACTCTACTTGCTTCAATGAGAAAAAAGATATTTAAAATTTTCATCAACAATTTTCTTATAAATGTAAAATTGTAGACGAGAATCTTTATTCTTGATGGTGGACCATGAATACACAGTAAATCATTGCCAATGTATTTATTTCAAATTAAAATAATACCTTATAATTTATAGTAATTTGGAAGAAGAAATCTTCCATTTTAACAACTTTGTAAATGTTGGAAAAAGATTATTGACTGAACAGTTTGATTATCATATATGTATATCATACAGGGTGTTCCAAAAGTATGGACCCCCCTGAATAACTTTTTAGGGTCACATTTTCCGGGAAAATGTTTCAGATAAAAGTTGTTAGGTTTTTCCCAAGGA
>JAUIMX010001155.1:0-10128 GCA_033557805.1 Phaenonotum sp. SLE1380
AAATTTACTTCGCTGTAAAGTCAAATTACTTGCTGATAGTAAACATACTATTTCATAGTATTTCAACTACGCTCACCTGTGGCACAAGTAGTTGCCACCGCTGGTTGTAGTAAAAATTATTTTGAGTGTAGACCAGTGCTAACTGATAAAACAATCACGTTTGATAGACCAGATATTCTCTTAATTAAAAAAATAATTAGTTCGGCCATGATAATTGACATCGCATGCCCTCTTTCACATAATGTTATAAAAACGGAACAAAAAAAAGAACTAAATATGAAGACTTGGCATGTGAAATAAAATGGCTCTGGAAACTAGAAACCATTCAAATTCATCCGACAATAGTTTCGGCAGAGGGATTGGTATCAAAAAATTATAGTAAAATCATAGAAAAACTAGGATTACTAAAAAAGACATATATTGTAGGCCAAAGGGCAGTTTTACTACAAACATGTCATATCATTAGAAAATTCTTACGTTCTCCTGAAAATGGAACAGAGTGAATTCTCTTATCACTTCCAAGAAGCCAGTAATATTACTGAGAATGTATGAAAAATGCAAATAAAATACTAATAATAATATCAGTTTATTGATTCAAAAATAAGAGCAACCATACACAAGTAAGAAAAAACAAACTAATATCTAAATCGAATGGCCAGAGAAGCAGCTTCGCGAACGCAAAATGTACAAGAGCTGATAGGGCCAAAAGGGAAAAAACAACATATCTCCCTTATTCTCAAAAGATAACATCATGTTTGCATATTAATAATAGCCTATCCACACCCAATTGTATGCATATGCGGCGAGGCAACAACCTCCAGCACCGCAACTAAGGACACCCAGCACTCACCGGAAACCGCATCAAGGGGGACAGCTAGCTACCCAACAGACATCGCTTAAGGCGTGAAGGAAAAGCACTCAGTGACAAAGACTTTAACTCTACAGGAACATCATTGTATAACTTCGCAGCCATGACAGAGAAAGAGCGCCGAAAAAGGGTTGTCCGATGACGAGGAACTGAGAGAGTCCCACGATGCCGTAGTCGAGTGGATAAATAGACAGGCGTCCCGTAGATAGCCAGCTTATGAATGCAACAAGCAAAATGTAATTTCCTTCTACAACTCATGTTCAACCATCCAGCCAATCCAAGAGCATGAGAAACTTCCTCCCGACACCGACGACGAATACCAAAAATAAACCTTAGGCAGGAATTCTGAAACTTCTGTATTCTCTACGAGGCAGATACATCGAGGCAAGGGCCATACACCACGGCACAAAAATTGAAATGACTCAGAACAAGGGCATCACACAATATTTTACGGACAGATGGTCCCAAAAAAACGGCGGAAAGGATAAATTATTGAGCGTAAGGAGTTGTAAGCTCTACAAACCATTGCCGAGACATGATCCCTGAATTTCAAATCCGTATCAAGAAGCAGCCCGAGATCCCTAGCCACCGAAGAAAATACAAGTATAGAGCCCCCAAGCCTCAAATCCAATCTCTCCTGCAAAAAAACTCGATCATTTCCACTGCAAAAGAAAAGAACTGACGACTTCAATCCAATCTTATCCAAGAGCCTGACACGCTGAGATCTATTCGCCAGATAATTCTTAAAGAATGATATAGCTATAGGAGAGAGACCAATGTAATGAAGAATCGCCAACAACAAATCATGATTGATGGCATCGAAGGCTCTAGAATAATCAGTCAAAATAAGTACCGTAGCACGGTGGGTATCAAGGGAAGAAAGATCGTCATCCACAATTGCAGGTAACGCTGTAGCAAACCCGTGATAAGCTCTAAATCCAATTTGTGTATGAGGAAGAATGCTGAATGTATCCAAATAGACTCGCAACTGAGACACGACAACCCGTTCCAAGATCTTCGCAAGAGGAGACAGAATGCTGATGGGTCTAAGGTCCTTCAGTTCCGCACAGTTACCATCTTTAGGTATAGGGGTCACAATCGCTTCCTCCCAAGCATTCGGAAAGACGCCCTCTAACAGACATGAATTTATAATATTGGTAAGAGCCAGTAAAACAACAGGACAAGACAACTGTATCATCTTAATGGTAAGAAGATCAGAACCCATAGCACCCGATTCCATATTAAAGACTAATATCCTCAACAGAGACAAGAGAAAAAGCAAATAACTCATGCGGCTTCTTCTTTAATATTATCCGAATGTAGAAAATTATTTGGAATTCCTAACAATATACGACGTGTGTTGAAAAAATATGGGAAATAATTCCATTGCGCATTAGGTACCTATTGAGTTTACATCAAATTTAAATTAATTTTCTTCAAAGTAGTCTCCTTGGTAAGCGAGGCACCTTTCCCAACGTTGATTCAACGATTGCATTTCTGAAAGACAGCATCGTCTCTATTCAAATGATTTTTTTTTTGTTATTTTCAAAACGCTTCCAGTTCTATCAATTTTTTTTTTATTGTGTTCGGGTTTCCCCTTGGCCTCGACATTCTGTCATTAGCCTGGTGCTACGATCCCAGCCCTTCGATGACCGAAATTTTTACAGAACAATCAGTCATCGCCGGCAGTCGAACTCGGGACAGATAGTGGCACATTGACTGAGAGGCGAAGCTATAACCAATATAGCCACTGACCCGCTCTATCAAATTTATCATAAAGTTTTTTGGCCGCTGTTTTTGTGATTCTGACTTCAAATTTTCATGAACGTTATTACTCTCACAGTTATTAGTAACGTTCTCAATTCTTTGTTCTAAAGTCAATATTTTCATTAAGTTCATTATTCAAAATTGTTAAAACTTTGGCAATTTCACTCTTCAACTGAGGCATTAAGGAGCTATAACCATTTTTTATTTACCTATCTAAATACATGTGAAAGGTATTCAAATTTTTTGACGTTGTTCATTAACGAGTTCGCTCGAAATTTCCCAAAATGCCAGACTGGACTTAAAACTAGGGCAGCAAGCGCCTAAAAATTTTATGAATTAATTATAATCAATTCTATCAATAAATTAATTTAGTCAAAATTATCATATAACTTCGAACACAAATAACTTTGTATTGCATAAAAAATTGAAATTTTTGAGCATTTACTGCCCTAGATGTTAGTTCAGTTTGGTGTTCTGTGAAATTTCAAGCAAATTCGTCTATAAGCAACGACAGAAAATTGGAATAACTCTTATATGTCCTACAAAATATTGATATGCAAAAGCTGGTCCTACAAATTTCCAGAAATAGTTATTTCTACAGCGTTTCCGGATATTAGGCTCTGTGGAAGCCACATTTCTGGACACGCTGTTGAAATACCTTTTGTTAAAAAAATTGTAGGACGAGCTTTGCATATCAGTATTTTTGTAGGGCAGCTCATTTCCTATCCATAGCATACATTTATCTATCACAAGGTATCTTTGTCCTACAATTATGAATGAATACAGCACCAACACTAAAATTGACATATTTGTGTTGTAGGACTGGACAGTCCTACTGACCGAATTGTAGGATAATATTACAAATAGTTAGAAAAAACTTTTGAAATGATCTTCAAAACATTAGACTGTTACTTATCACGATACACCTTTGTGTTTTTACAAGGACTGTCTAGTCCTACAACTCAAATATCTGAAGATACCAAATTAGTGCATGCTATAAATGATAGCGTACATTTATCTAACACCTGGTATCTTTGTCCTACAATTGTTAATGCGTATAGTACCAACAGTAGAATTAACATATTTTAGTTGTAGGACTCGACAGTTCTATTGACAGAATTGTAGGGCAATATCACGAATGGTTTTCCAAAAAAATTATTTCAAAAAATTGGATTGTTGCTTATGACGAACCACGATGTGCTGCACTTGACTGGAACATTTATGAAAAATTATGTTGAAACATTGCATCCCTGTCTTGACGTTTACCCAATTCGTTTTATATTTTCGCGAAAATATTCATCGGTTTACCTACACCTACTGGAAAATTATCCATCGAAAAATACCTATATGGAGATAAAAACCGAGCTTCCTGAGCAGTAGACAATCCGCTCAAATGAATTTTTTGATTTCTGAAAATAATATTTCTCGAAAAAAAAAGCTTTAATATTATCCCAAACCTTTACCAAATTCCAGCAAATACCATAGATCTTTGTGGGATAATATTCAACACAGAACTTTGCAGTTTTTCACAAGAAAAAAAAGTTGTATAAAGTTTACCACAAAATTTAAAACAAAGAGAACTAAACCCAAGTATTTGAAACTCTCAAAGTGCACAACATCCATATAAAAGTTATTCGTCCAATCAAGCAAGCAGCCCAGGATATTTCTTTTGTTGCCCGCAGACTAAGCGAAGACATATACTTTTGTTTTATGCTTTTTGGTTTGAGCTATGCGAGTAGAATAAAAATTTAAACGTTACAAGAGAGACCACCAAAGTATATTTCTTTTGGCCGAAAGAAAGCAACTAATTTTTATTGGATTCTAATCCCTCAAAAGGAAGCTTCAGTCGACTCCACGTCTCACAGCTCACTACTTTTTATTTTATTTTTTGCTAACGCTCGAAATTGGATTTTGCACGAGGTGAAGATCCATTTCTCCGAGTGTGTTATATACAGCTGAGCATTATAAATTATAACTTCCACTCCGAAAAATCGGCATGAAAATTTCATGAAGCTACTCCCGCTCACCGTTTTTTAATAGAAAATAAACTCATCTCCAGCAATATGGAAAAAATTTTACATCTACACTCAGCGTATCATGAAAAATTATAGCTAGAGTTTTAACTGTTTAAGATCGGGGCATTGGACGTAATAATGACAATTGTCAACTAGAATATTCATGGAATTTCAAAGTCCTATGCGATCAAACCGTGGAATTTGTAGGGCAAGCTTTACATATCAATATTTTTGTATATCAGATCATTTTTTGTTTATAGCATACATTTATTTAGTATCTTTGTGATATGGTAGTTATTAATAATTAGGCGGTCCAGACACGGGGCGATGAGCACGCGACGCGATGTCGAAGCGACGTCTTGTCCCTACTCATCCCCGTGTGTGGACGGCCTTAAAATTACCAACAGTAGAAGTGACATATTTGAGTTGTAGGACTATAGACGGTCGTATTACCAGCACAAAGGTATATCATGATGAGTAACAGTCTTATTTTTTGAAGATCTTTTAAAAACTATTTTTATGGAAAACCATTCGTAATATTGTCCTACAAATACGTCAGTTCTGCTATTGGTACTCTATTCATTAATAATTGTAGGACAAAGGTACCATGTGATAGATAAATTTATGCTATAAATGAATATGTAACGAGCTGTCCTACAAAAATATTGATATACAAAGCTTGTTCTACAATTTAAAAAAAAAACGTTATTTCTACAGCGTGTTCAGAAATTAGGCTCTGTGCGAGCCAACTGCAGAATTAACATATTTTAGTTGTAGGACTGTGCAGGTCTATTGACCGAATTGTAGGACAATATTACGAATGGGTTTCAAAAAAAACTCTTCAAATGATCTTCAAAAAATTATACTGTTACTTATGACGATCTACCTATGTGCAGCACAGTTTAATTCTTCAAACATCATTGGAAAATTATTTTCGAAAACCAACCGCAATATCGTCCTACAATTCGATCAACAGGACTGTCCAGTTCTACAACTAAAATATGTCAGTTCTGCTGTTGATATTATATTCAATATCAATTGTAGGATAACGATACCATGTCATAGATAAATGTATGCTATGAATGAAAAATTAATTGTCCTACAAAAATATTGATATGCAAAACTTGCCCTACAAATTTCCAAAAAGAGTTATTTCTACAGAGTGTCCAGAAATGAGGCTCCCACTCAGCCTAATTGGTGAGCACGCTGTAGATATAACTCTTTTTGGAAATTTGTAGGACAGCTCATTTTTCATTCATAGCATAGGTACATTTATTCATCACATGGTATCTTTGTCTCACAATTATTAATGAATACAGAACCTACAGCAGAATTGATTTATTTTAGTTGTAGGGCTGGACATTCCTATTGACCGAATTATAGGGCAATATTACGAATGGTTTTCCAAAAAAATACTTTTTAAATGATGTTTGAAAAATTAGACTGTTACTTATGACGATCTACCTATGTGTAGCACAGTCTAATTATTCGAACATCATTGGAAAATTATTTTTGAAAACCAATCGTAATATCGTCCTACAATTCGATCAATAAGACTGTCTAATCCTACAACTAAAATATGTCAATTCTGCTGTTGGTACGGTATTCATCAACAGTTGTAGGGCAAAGATACCATGTGATAGATGAATGTATGCTATGGATGAAAAATGAGCTGCCCTACAAAAATATTGATATGCGAAAGCTGGTCCTACAAATTTCAAAAAAAGTTATCTCTACAGCGTGTCCAGAAATGAGGCTTTCACGCAGCATAATTTCTGGGCACGCTGTAGAAATAACTCTTTTTGAAAATTTGTAGGGCCAGCTTTTGCACATCAGTATTTCTGTACAGCTCATTCTTCATTCATAGCATACATTTATTTATCACATAGTATCTTTGTCCTACAATTGTTAATGAATACAGTATCAACAGCAGAATTGACATATTTCAGTTGTAGGACTCGACAGTTCTACTGACCGAATTGTAGGACAATATTATAAGTCGTTTTGCATGGAAATATTTTTTAAATGATCTTCAAAAAATTAGGCTGTTACTTATGACGATCCAACTGTGCAGGTGCAGCTTATTCAAAATGTAGAACTCAGTACATATATCACGAATTTTGTAGGATAAATACTTTTTCTCTTTTTCATTATGATTTAAACAATATAGACATGTTAAAATCAAGCTGTTACTTATTAATTTAGGAACAACTGTCAAATATGCATCTTTGGATGTTTATTATCTATCATTATAAGAAAGCCCACAGGATCCCGTAGTATTAGTTTTTTTATCAGCGTTATTAGAACGAATTGTAGGACAATATCACGAATGGTTTTCAAAACTAGTTTCCAGATGATGTTTGAAAAGAATTTGTGACAACCATTCGTAACATTGTCCTACAATTCGGCCGATAGGACTGTCCAGGCCTATAACTCAAATATGACAATTCTAGTGTTGCTACTGTATTCATGGATAACTATAGGACTAAGATACAAAGTGATAAGGGAAAAATGAGCTGTCCTACAAAAATAGTGATATGCAAAGCTTGTCCTACAAATTTTTGAAAAAATTTATTCCCACAAAGTCCAGAAATTAGGCCTCTACAGAACAACGAGATGCCAAAATAAGTCAAATTTACAGAATAAACTTCCGTACTAAATCGCATGGTTCGGCCGCTAGAGAGTTTCGAAATTCTTCTTGAAAATTACTTTTTATTATTTGTTTGGAAGTGCTTCGACAGATTTTCTCAAAACCTGATATATCGGTGTTATTTTAGGTGAAGTATATCACAATGTGCTTGGTTATTTAGGAAATGTTCATGAAAGGTAATTTTTTGAGAAAATTTCAAAGCCTTCTAACGGCCAAACTGTGTGATTTAGCACAAAAATTTATTCTCCGCAAATTAAACTCATTTCTGAGCTCATTGCAGAAATAATTTATTTTCAGAAACTTTGTGGGGAAAGCCTGGCGTATCAATATTTTTGTAGGACAGCTCATTTTCCATTTATAGCATACACTTATTTGGTTTTGTCTTATAAATGATGCTCAAAAAGTTGAACTGTTACTTATGACGATTCACCTATGTGCAGCACATAGGTGGATCATCATAAGTAACAGTCTAATTTTTTGAAGATCATTCAAAAAGAACTTTTTTTAAACCATTCGTAATATTGTCCTACAATCCGGCCAATAAAACCGTCAAGTGCTACAACTAAAACATGTCAATTCTGTTGTTGATACTGTATTCATTATCAATTGTAGGACAAAGATACCATGTGATAGATAAATATATGGTATTAATGAAAAATGAGCTGTCCTACAAAAATATTGATATGCAAAACTTGCCCTACTAATTTCCAAAAAGAGTTATTTCTACAGCCCACTCAGCCTAATTGGTGGACACGCTCTGGGAATAACTCTTTTTGGAAACTTGTAGGGGCAAGTTTTGCATATCAATATTTTTTGTAGGACAACTAATTTTCCATTCATAGCATACATTTATCTATAACATGGTATCGTTATCTTACTATTGATAATGAATACAATATCAACAGCAGAATTGACGTATTGTAGGACTAGACAGTTCTATTGATCGAATTGTAGGACAATATCACGATTGGTTTTCGATAGTATATTTCAAATGACGTTCAGAAAAGTGGCTGTTACTTATAAGCATTCACATATGTGCAGATACAGCCTATTTAAAATGTAGGATTCAGAATATAAACCACGAATTTTGTATGATGAATACTCAATCATAATTAACAATGAATTTCGAAATCAAGCTGTTACTTAATAATTTCGGGACAAGTGCCGAATATACATATTTGTTTTTGGAAAGCATGCATATTACGGTCCAATGTTGCCACATTCAGAATGTGGGCGACCCATCGTGATTAAACCACAGGCAAAAATTGAGTTTTTGATCTATTATCGTGAACAAAAATCATATGGCATCTCGGACTATTCAAATCTTATGGAAATTATACTCTAATTCTTCATTGAAATGGTCAATAGCATATATGTTGATAGAATTAGATTTATAAATTGTAATTAAAAAAACCACTCACATGAAAACTGTCGACATCCTCAAATTAAAGCACCGTATCCCTCCTGCAAGAAATAATTAAAGGATTAGAATTAATACGAAACTAAACAATAGTCTTTAAAGTAAACCAATTACCTATACAATAGATTTCTCATTGGAAGTCATGTAATAAATTAACATTATTCAGAGACCTTTTGTGATAGAGGAGTATTGTTTCTAACGGTCTCATTAAGTCATCCGGGTCCTAGGCACAAACAAACAGATGTGGAAGTGTGTGTGAGTGTGTAGGGTGCAAATAACCGAAGGTAACACCTTCAGTTTAGGTCCGTTATTAAAGTGTTATCAGTCGTACTAAAGTTTTTGGTTCATATTTACATATGCATATATAATTTCGGGTCTTGTGTATGTTCGCTTAAACTAATTGGAGTAGGGTCTCTCGGAGAAATTATGCGTCTGAACCCCGACTAACTAGAGATTTATCTCCGTACCCCATCCCAATTTATCTGCCCTTGTTTATTTTAAAGTTGAGGTTCTTGTTGCTCAACTGCTCGAGGCTTCGATCGTATCCAAAACTTTTTATATTACCTACAACGTTTGGTTCAGATCTAGGATAGATACCAGTTATACTGGTAAAAAAAATTGATGCCCATGAAAAAAATCGTCATTGACCGGAATGAACGAGGAAAAAGAATTTTTCGAATATTATTTTTTAATTTTTTTTTGATTGGGCATAAAAAAGGATTCGCAGTTCTGATTTTTTTTTCCATAGACTTATATAGCACCACCCTGAGCCTATTGGGCGCTCTCTAAATCTATACTAACCTACGGTTCTGGCTCTTCAATACCCGAAAATTCCTATAGGAATAAACTCGACTATTGCCGAGATTCGAACTCGAAGCAGCTGGTAACGCATAGACACTGGTACGAGTACCGATCTCCATATACCACCGGCCGCTCTTAGATTCTGATTATAAATTATCAAAATTTATAATGCCAAGGTTCGTTTAATATTCATATATCGTCAAATACAGAAAGATCATGGCTTAATCAAATGGATGGGCTAAATTCTTTATTTCTTTGCCAACTACTATGACAACTTATTATTTTACATTGAGGTCGGTGTGTATAAAGTATCGCTGACGGTCGGTCATCGTTACAATTTTATTCACCGCCTCCAATGGGCACTCGGTATCTGTGGTATCTGTCATTCAAGCGAATCTAACCTAGAAAAGTGCTGTAAATTGTTCGTAACTAATTTTTAATAACATTACCTGTTGCCAAAAAACCTAGACTCACTAAAATTTGTAGTAAGGCCGGAATTGATGGATTTCTTTGTGTGGCTTGCTCCAAAGCTTCATTGAATCTCTCCAAAAGCGCAACTACTGATCCCTTGGCCAAACGAAAACGCTTTTGAAAGTCCATTTCATAG
>JAUIMX010001156.1:0-10124 GCA_033557805.1 Phaenonotum sp. SLE1380
TTGTTAAATAGAATATTTGAATTTTTATTTCATAATTATGGGTTTTGAGACAAGCAAAAACTTTTATAAAGAATGACGTTTTTACGAAAAGTTAGAAATAAAAAAGTTTTTCCTATTGTTCAGTCCATCCGGGGACACACTGTATAATACTTGAATTTTCGAACATCCTGTATATATCCCAAAAACTGTCTGTTAATATAAACTTCGAAAATTAGGAAATTTCTTGGAAAACTTGACAAATTGGAAGTTGCAAATTTCTGCTATTTAAAACATTTGTATCAAAAATATAGGACAAAACAAATAAATAATTAATAAGAAAAAAAAATGGAGTTTATTATTATTGTTTTTATTAATATCAGAATTAATTCTTGCATTCTCATACAAATAAGTACGGTAATAAAATATTTCTGTAAAAATTTATAAATGCCACCAGACTACGCAATCCAAAGTTATTGTTAATTTTTTTTTTTAACAAATTATTTTTCTTTTTTGGGCTTCTTTTCCTTAGAAGCTTCATTAGCAGCAGCTCTCATTTTTAAAAGCACGGATAAAACAATTCCTATCACGAACGATCCAATTCCAACTTGGAATATCCAGGGATTGTATTTCAAGTATTCTGAGAAGATTGTTACTATTTTGTCACTGAAAATAAAAATATTTTTGTTGATTAAGGCCTTGTTATCCGCCGATGAAGTTAATGTTCATTGGCACGTTAGAAATTTTACCGATTGGTAAGCTTATATGACTGTATAAACTGCCTTTCTCGTGAAATTTGTTTTACAGATCAATAAAATAATAAAAATCATGAACATATGCACATGTTTAAGCTTACTGTCCTATAATATTCCATATATTTGTATATCCACACAGTTTCAACTGCACGAAGTAAATAAAGAGCTTAATCTCATAAAGTATTTTTTCTTGAAAAAAAAATAAAATAAATATATGACGAAGACTTGCAGATTCAAACTATAGTGGTAGCATGGACGTATTAGACCCTAATACGTCTATGGTGGTAGTGTGTGGTTGAAACTGTAGATATCTGTTATTTTTGTTCATAAAGTAATTTCAAAATTCTTACAATGGAGTTTGTGGATGTGGAACTTTTTCTGGAGTGGAATTTCTGTACCAATCTTGGGCAAATGATACAAATGAACCAACGTCGTACTTGTGTATTTCATATCTGTACAGT
Organism: Phaenonotum sp. SLE1380; assembly: GCA_033557805.1. Taxonomy (NCBI): domain Eukaryota; kingdom Metazoa; phylum Arthropoda; class Insecta; order Coleoptera; family Hydrophilidae; genus Phaenonotum; species Phaenonotum sp. SLE1380. Next base: position 1,193 of record JAUIMX010001156.1, read on the forward strand.
TTTCCTTGGCGGAATCTAAAAAAAACAACAACTACTGTCAAAAATTCAGTACCAAAAATTTAACAATAATTTGAATAGATATAGTAATTTTGGCTCATTTTAGTATTTTTAACTATCAACAATACGCAATATGGTGGATTCCACTGCACTTATTTTGTTATCATTTGTTAATTAGAAGAGCAAACTTTGTGTCATGCCAGGTATTCTTTCCTTCATATATTTCAAAGGAATTTATAGTATTAAAGATTGATTTTTCTACCTAAATATCAACTTTTTTTCTTTGAAATTGCATGTTTGCGTTGAGTGTAGAGATTTGCACCCATATAAACGTTGTTCTAATTTAAAACTCTAGCTTTCATTGCCAAAGAAGGTCTTAGATTCATTTCCAGATTTCGAAGGTTTATCGGTATACCCATTCATACTTCATTCTAATAAAAGATGTGTATTTTGTTGGAAGGGGGATTGGGGAATGGTCGTTGGTTATTCTAATTTTTCACACTTGAAGATGAGTGCTCTCAAACTGATTGATATTTGTAAAAATAAAAACCAACTGTCAATTATCAGGGAGTACAAGTAGATAGCAAACTAAACTTTACAGCTCACGTAAAAATCTGTAAAAGCTAAAATTCAAAAGAAAGCAAAAATCTTTAGATCTTTAAACATATCCAACAGTGGTATCAACACAAAAACTTGCAGCACGATATACAAAGCAACAAGTATAATTTATTGAAAGATACGCTCTTCTAAATTAAATATACTAAAGTAGCAGAAACCACAAATAAACTCTTCTATCAGCTTACAACCATTGCATGATAGTCTCAAACTACTAAGGAGAAAATTTTCCACCAATTCAGCAAACATGGAGATTATTAGACCATAAATAATGATTATAATTGGAGAACGGTGCACCAACTTAAAATTTTCGACTGCAACTATCGAAAAAAAAATTCGAGGCATGAAGTGTTGAAGTTATTGCATATCTCAATGAAAATTGGGAGCAAAAATCTCATTTTATATGGAAAGTTTAAAAGGGGGCGTGTGTACTAACATACCTCTTCAATGTGCGTGTTATTTAAGGTTAAAACAATAAAAAATGTAGAGTACAAAAATGGGCCTAGAATTAATAATAGAAATTTTGTCAATTCCACCAAAGAAAGCTCCTAAACTAGACAACTTGTTCTACGTATGTGCATTGGAGTAACTCGTTAAAGATACTTTCAAGTATAATCATATTTGTATTTTGTATTACTTCTTTCAGATTACATCTTTTTGGGGTGCTGATTTTAGTGTTTCTTTTTGAACTGGTTTAGATAATGCTCGTTTCTTGTCTCTTCTTCTTCTTGTTTGGTTAGTTATCACTCCACCAACAGTAAAGTGTAGTGAAACCCCAAAAAAAAAACTTTCAATAGCAAAAATATCGAAAAATACTGCCCATCGCATATTTTTTTCCTTTTTTTGAAAGAACACAGCTACCCTGTTTCTAAGGAATTTTGTGCAAATTTTACAAAACTGTGCAGTACCGAATTTTGGACAACAACCCATTAATTTCGTAGTATTCCAATTCATGCTTCTCAATGATCGATGAGAATAAATATATTCTTTGAGGCAAATATTAAAAAACATAATAACATACAATATAAAAGCAGGAACATGAAAAACATCAAATCTTCTTGCAGTATCAATTCCATTACTTCCTCTGTTAACCCTAGCAACGTTCATCCTTGTTTTCAATTTAGCTCCCACTGCTTCCCATCGTGCTTGCAATCTCTGACAATCGATACAATCATTTGTATAGCTGTGAAACAAAATTTCATCCAAATTAGTAAAATATTTTATACCAGATTTTGATAACATATTTGACCATGCATGCATTGGTATACAGGGATCCATAAATGTGGTAAAATATTTCTAGGAGCCAATTATTGTCCCAAAAATTGCAGAAAATATCTATAAGCTAAGTCCAAAAATGTTTTGTTCAGGGGCTACAATTGTTAAAAGTGACAGCCCTAGAATCACACATATCTAATTATCTCCGTAACAAATATTCCAGTAGTTTTTCAATTTTATTTTTCATTATATTGTACCTTACTGAATGATTTACTCCAAATAAAATCTATCTAGTGAAAAATTTTGTAAGGAAGCACAATTTTTAAGTAATATCAATTGAAGTAAAGAGGTTTTCGCCATAAATTCTACAAAAAAAAGGTTTCATGATTTATTATTACAAAAAAATAATCATAGTAGGTGTCCAAGCTAAGTTCAGTGTGACAGATACCTCTATGATCATTTTGGTAAAAATCAATGAATTTTTGATTGAAATTTCCAACATTCAAATTTATTTTTACAAGAGAGACTTCGAAGTAAATTTTCCAAAGAGCATAATTATTGAAGGCACTCCCTTGTTCCTACACCACTGTATAGTCCACAATATGAAAAAAAAACACATCAACTAAATTTTTTTGAAATATCTCTATTTGTTGTGAAAATATTTGGATATGAGTAATTTGCTCATCAACGAAGCATTTTAGGATCAAACACAAATATTTAACCATATTTTCGAATCAACCTGTATCAAACAAACAAAAACAATTGAACTTACAACATGACAAACCAATCTCCTGTCGTAGCTCCAGAAGAAGCTTGCGTTAAGTGCTCAAAAGTATCATCGTTCAATTCCTTCACAGTTGGTTCTTTATTATTGCTGAACGTATGGAGAATCAATTCTTCATTTACAGGTCCTAGAAACTCATTTTTAGTGCATTTATATTTTTCTCGTTAATAATAAAAATTACCATCGTACAAAAGTGGAACGCCATGGCGGAAGAAGACAAGAGCAGGCTCCTTAGTCGGGCTATACAATCGAGTCATTTGGCTATCTACGGCTTTGACAACCCATGCGTTTAAGGTCTCAACTAAATCCTCACGCACACTCAATAATTCATTTTCGTAATTTGTACAAGAATCACAATCTCTTTTCGCTGCATTAAAAATTAAATAATAAGCCTACTTGATAAGTTGTACATAAGGAATTTACTTACAGAAAAGAACTATAACATATTTTTCTGTTTGCATTAAATTTAACAATTCATCATCAGTTACGGTTTGTAGTTCTGCAGCGCTACTACAAACTATTAAAAAAATCGTCAAAAATATTGATTTCACTAACATTATGGCAGTCTATTCTGGAACTATGAGAAATTTACTTGAATATTACAAGCTAACGCATCTAGGATCTTTAAGGTTATCTCGTCACCGCGACCTGTCACGTATTCCGTATTGTTAGCGCCTCTAAAAATTCAACTGAACTTCCCCGGAAACTTCCCTCAGCTCATAACGATTCATAATCTGTATTTCTAATTCATTGCATGATTAATTCACCAAAAGAGCTTTCTTGTGTAAAGAAAAATAATGAAAATTTTTTAAAATTCATATAGCCCGCGTTATTACTACCAAGGTGACGTCACAATTTCAAAATACTGCCAACCTTAGAAAAGTTGCGTAACTTGAACTGTCACTCACTTATTCTAACTTCTAACCTAAAATTTGTTGAATTCGTCTAGTGTCAAAAACATTCAATCGTCAGAGATCTCTGGTTTGTGGATCTCTGTATTCCGTAATGTAATAATTATGGAAGCAATTCTGTCTAATTTACCTCGATATATCTTAAGATTGCAAAAGTCTGTGCTAATAAAAAGAGGATTTAGGATGTCTTCCTCCCGATTGGAAAAAGAAGTGGAAGATTTGAAAAAGAACCCTTATTTCGAGAAGTATGCTCAAAAAATTGCTACCCTGCAACAAACTTCTCCAGAGGAATTTCTCGAACGAATTGATAGCCATAAAAAAAGTAAAGAAAGCAAGGATACCGCTAAAAATAGGTTAGTTAGATTTTGAATTTTGTATGTTTTTAAATAATTGGGAAATTTGTAGACAGTACAGTTCACTTCTACAACCTAAAAAAGAGTTATTAGAGAAAGTTGACCCCCAAGATGAGCGTTTGGATAAAATAATGAAATTGGAGTTAATTGAAGATAAAAGTAGTGAAGAAATCAAAGGAATTTGGCAAGAATATCACTTGAAAAAAGATGTCATCGCTGCTACTATACCTGCTAATGATTATGAAATTTTGAGCGAGAAATCGAAAAAGTGTCCTATTTTTTTGTTTCCGCTGCCGCGATCGCAGGGATTTGAATTTATAATGGCACAGTTTCAAAGGAATGTTGTCCATTTTACACCATTAATTTGTTATCAGGTAAATATCTATGTGAATGTTTATTTATTGTCATACAGGGTGATTCACATAACATTTTGATTAGAATTTTTTTAGGTTCCCATTCCAAATTTGCACATTTTTCGATTATATGTTGAAAAACAATGTAACTTTGTCTTAATAATTTTTTTGTATTCCTTACCATTTTCGAGATATTATCGCACATATTATTTTTTCCATAATTGCAAACATATGAGTGTATTCTCGATGTTTGCCAACCGATTGTCGATCATTTCAAAGTTATTTTGTAATTGATAAATGTCAAATTATTTGTATTTGAGTTCAAATAATAGCATCCATTCCAGAGATTGTCAATCGCCATTTGGTAACTCGAAATGGGTATTTATCAACTAGACCAATAGCTTTTACTTGATGGACAATTAGTCGACAAACGTCGAGAATAGACCTCCTAATTTGAAAAAATCACAACTTCTTCAGTTTTCATAATGAGACCCTCATATTTTCATATTGTAGAAACTGATGTAACTAAGACAAATTTGTATTTTTATTTTAAAGTATACAGGGTTGTGCAAAAATTCCTCAAATTATAAAATCTTTCAAATGGAACATCTGTTTTTTATGTCAATTTCCAAAGGACTTCACATTTCTTCAATCACATCCTATACGTTCGAGTTCTTTCAGAATTCAATCCATTGACAAAAATATACAGGTGTTCCATTTGAAAAATGGAAATAAGGAGTAACGAATACATGTAATGAAGATTTTGGTTTCTAAGGGCTAACAAACTCAATTTCGGTGTAAACAAGGTTCAAAAATCTGTGTAAAATTTTGTATCGTCAAATATGGGATATTTGGTGTAGTTGATTACATCTCATTTAACGTTCCATTCTCTTTAAATGAAAAAGATATCCATTATATCAAAAAAATCTGGGACACCCACTATTAACCTACCAATATTAGAATATGATCATTTTTCTCAATGGTTTCCCATTTATTGTATGCTTGGATGAGTATCTCAATGTATACGATATAAATAAAATTTTCTATTAAATGTTTTTCTGTATTCATCTGTTTTCAGGTACACAAGGAAAACGCTCCAGAATGTTTGAAAATAACACATTACACAGAATTGAAGGAGAGTAAGGGTATTGTTTTAATGCGTGGAGAATTTGATAAAAACGTTATCGATGCAAAAGAAGCCCAATGTTTAGCTAACCAATTACAGATGTATTATTCAGGAAAAGACGAAAAGAAAAATGAACTCTTACAGAAGTTTACAGAGAAACCGGATGAATTCAAACACATGGACTTAATAAAAGAAATAGAGAATATTAAAATAGGTTAGAGATATTTGTTATATTATTGTTGCCATTAAATCATTACAATTTTGAGATTTTATTATTAATTATACATTTAAACTTGACATAACTGGAGTATATTCATCAAAATTTGATGCAGCAATCACCATCACTTGAAATTATTACTACGTGAACCAAGTTGCAGCACTATCGAATTTTGACAATGTAATACAACATCAAACTCCAAGAATTTGTCCGATTAGAGCGAACGAACAACTCAAAATGAATTATAATTCCTGAACTGGTTTGCAAACAACCTACCTATTGATTCGATTTGACAATTCAGCATTCAGTTTGAAAGTGATTGGGATCAAATGAATGAACCAAAAGTCTCGAGAGCTATCTGAATTAGAGAACAATCTCTCTGGCAACGAGTCCTGCTTAATTGTATTTTGATAACTATTACTTATCTTGTTGATTATTTCAAGCTGTAAAGGAAATGAATACTCAAGTTCTCCACTCTCATATTTTACATCCATTCTTTCCATTATTCGATTAAATCGTAAATAACCAAAATACAGAATGTACATGCAACCAGAGACAACCTCTGATGCAACTAACAATAAAGTATTGAATAATGGTCTTAACAATAGCCCAAATGCTTAGATACATATTTTTCTCCAGGTTTTAAGATTTGGGTTGAAGTTACCCCATTTGTAGGTAACCGCTATGAAGCTAAGTTAATCTATTGGAGATGTTTCAAAAACAATCCTTGTCAAAGGTGAAAAATGATTAGTTATCTAAAATGCGAAAAAAAGTGCGTATTATGCTCAAGATTTTACAGTAAAAAAATAAATTTTTTCTGAAATAATAAATTCAAAATAATTTTCAAAATGATATATTTAAAAAATATCACAAATTCTCCAATCAACTGGACTACTTTTGCTGAAAATATGGTGGCTGCTGATTCCTTGTTTCAACCCCAGGAAACCCAGGCCGTTGTTTCACCAAAGAATAACAACTCCTCACAATGAAATATAGGACAAAGCACGCAGCTCCAATACCTGAAATAAATTTCCAATTTTTGTTTTATATCGTTTTGACAAAAGTTCACTTTAACTTACAGATGATTGTTGGAAGCGTTATGATGAGGGATTGATTCCTATTATACGATCTTTCCAATCTTATTTTAGTCGTAAATTCATCTTCGCTTTGATCAGTCTCTTTCTTAATGTCCAACAGAATTGGTTGAAGTAGCTTTTCCAATTTTCCTATATCGTTCTCAGGTTCGGATAACCTCGGAAGGAATTTATCCCCATTTTCTTCAAAACCTCTCAAATCATTTTCTTCATTTTCCATAGTTATCTTGGAATCATCTTTTCTCGTGAAACTCCTAATAACAAGTTCGTTCTCAATTTTTTTATCCAACTTGAATTTATCTAGTTCATCTTTCATGTTTCTTCTCCTTCTGTGAATCGATTTATTTTTCTTTGGAATTAAAATTTTTTCAGAGAGCTTTTCATTCCTTTCTTTGAGATATCGCTTCTCTTTTATGTTCTCAGTACTAGTCAGTACTACTGATGACGAACTAATTTCAGTACTTTCTGGAATTAATTTGTTCTCTGACATGTTCAATTCTCGATTATACCTCAGAATTTCTTGATCGAATTGTGGAATGCTATCATTTTCATTATTTAATTGCTCGAATTTTGGTAGGCTCTGCGCTGGATGTACCTTATTTCGTGGATTAGTTTCCTTCGAATGTTTTGCCACAGTTTTGTTTTGTTTATTTTCGTTGATTCCGCTCTGCTTCTCATTGAATATCAAATTAATAACGTTTATAGAATTGCTTGAGAACGATACATTTGCGGATCGCTTCGAATTATGGTGATTATCATCCAAAGTGATTAGTTTTATAGTTTCATTTTTGACAATTTCTTCTGTTGTACTTGTATCGATTTCAGATTGGCCACCCTTTTCATTTGTAGGTTCTGAAGTATTAAAAGTACTCAAATTTTCTTCCACTGGAATGGAGCTACTAACGTTCAATGTAGCATCTAAAATCTCAGTAGTTGTCGAATTTTCTTCTCCGGAACTCCTACCATGATGATGATGTTCCAATGGGTGATCTTCGGCAAATTCTAACTTTACTGCGATCTTATCTTCTGGTTTCTTTGTTGGCTCTTCAATATGAGCTTCAGTACTTGCTTGCTCGCTTCTCTTTTTCAAAACAGATTGAACTTGGTTCCCAAAATCAATGGGGTGCAAAACATCTTTGACAATTTCTTCCAAAGTCCTATTTTTATTATCGACAGTTACATTTTGCTTTTCTCCATTCTTATTCATTTCCAATGTAGCATCTGGTACACTCTTTGTGTGCGATTTATCATAACAGAAGTCTTGACAAATATCGCAAATATTAGGACTCGGAAGGTTCGGTTTGAATTCTTGCTTATTCTTCAAATTATTCTTCCGTAAATTCGCAAAGAAATCCAATGGATTGTGAAGTTTCTCCTCTCTTTCCTTTATCCTGTTCATGAAACTCTCTTCTGAAGCTATATTAATCAAAAACATCAGCAGGAGCTTCTGAAAATGCTCTGGATTTAATAAAGGTGGCAAAAAAGGTTTTTCCATATTAGGGTGAGCAAAATAAGTCAGCAGAACTCTCGGGTGATGTTTGGCAGATTTCAAAGTTTCTTTAACTAAAGGTTTTGGTTCTTCCAAATTCGTTTTTCCAGCATGATCCACTTGCAAAATCAACTGTCCAAAAGTTGGTAGAAGCAAGACACCTGTTTGTTCATTTATGGATTAATTTTTAATTGGATAATAAAGTAAAATAATAACTTACTTATGCAAAATAATAATTTTAAAAAATTGGCATCCATTTTAATGAAAAATTCATGGGCTTTTAATAATGGGTTTCATTTACTTGTCATACAGGGAATTATTTTTGTTTTATTAAATATAAGTTGTTTTTTGGGTCATTTGCAAAGCAATTTGATTCATTTTTTGCACATCTGAATCAAGATTTTTCTTTCCCATGAAATTCTTACGAATATTTTTTTTTAATTTTATAAATGATTATAACGGGCAGTCTTGTCAAACATTTAACTCTCCTTTAAAAATGGATGCACTTTTCCAACTTATCTCAACTTCTGAATTTTAAAGAATATACTTGTCAAAAATTAAGGAAACCATTCTTTGAACCAAACATTTAATGAAATTAATAATATTCATCTATAAATAGTTTTTGATAAAAAATTAATGGCTCGAATTACATATTTAGACTTGAGAAAAGCTTTTGGCATGGTACTTTTTTGATGAAACTAATTTTTTACTTTCTCGTATGTATACATAAAGAGAAAGTATAGTAATCATGCAAAAATTCGATTTCGAGATTTTGATG
>JAUIMX010001157.1:0-10124 GCA_033557805.1 Phaenonotum sp. SLE1380
TTTTCAGGAATTCTGTAAGGAAGTTCATGAGATTAAGAAAAATTTAGAAGGATTTGACTGAAATTAATAGTGAGCAATAGTGATATTGTATTGAAATGAATTTTTTTTTGTGTTACTGTTATTGTTAAATGCTATGGAATTAATTGATAAGAAATATAATGAAAAGAAAAAAAATGAGAATTTAAGGTGCTCGACAGCTATGGGCCTTAAGCCTTAAGCGTCGGGGGTAAAAGGAGGAGTGAACCTTAAGTAAGTAGTCTCCTGCGGCATTAAGCCAGTGCCGAATATAGATTAGTTAAGGCTCTGGGCGCAGAAGTCACTAGTTTTATCCCCCACCCCCTCGCAAAAAATGTTTAATTTTTTTCCCGTTGTTACTTAATATTCCTAACAGCGTTGTTATTAAATGATTTGGATTTTTAATTGCTTCCCAAAGATGGGGCTCTTTGCGCCCATACGTAAATCCGCCACTGAGAATGTGTAATGTATAACTTCTGTATTGACAATACGTGATGACGACATAGTAGATAATGTTGCGAAATTGAAATACCTAAATAAAAATTTAGAATACGTCCAATTGAAACCTTAATCTGCAACATATTTCAGGACTGTTGTAATTGCATAGTATAAATTATAAGATATGATTCTTTTTACAAACGTGTATTACATCAACAAAAAAATAGATTGAATGAGATTTGATTTAGGTAACGAAATTAAAAATAAGAACGGAGAATATATCTCCACAACTCGCAGTTAATCTATCGTTTTAAATAACTTGACTTCAAACGAAATGCGGCTTACTTTGCCGATAACCTATTGGGATTGTGGGAAAGATGATAGCGAGGTAGCGGTGTGAAGTATGAGGTGTCAATGTAAAAAATGAAAACAAGACGTTTTAAAAGAAATCTTGTACGTAGCTATTGAAAATCGGGCGAACAAAGAAAATAAAACTTGAACCTTCGCACCGGTGTTCCAAAAGTGATATGGGCGTAGACAGAAATTCCATCCATCCACCAAAGACAAAATAAATTGAAATAAATAACCACGTACAGCAAATAAAGCCCTAAACAAACAAACAAACATAGAAAGAGGAATTTTTGTGAACATGGAGTCAACAAGAGTATTTATTTAAATCAAGTCGTGCGCTGAATCCCGGGGAAAAAAATTTGGAAACACAGGGATCGTGCCCCAGCCCTCTTAGATGCAGATAAACAATTCCACCTGCTGTGTTGGTGCCTTGTCGCAACGGGACAGATTATTTTATTTATAGTTCTGTCTACAGGCGCTCTTACATTGCTAATTTGACATCTAGTACTTTATCCCTCCGCTTAACTAAGTAAGAAAAACGAAATTCCTCATCAATATAACTTCACCATTAACAAGCCTCTCAACTACACGTGTACCACTAATTGCAACTCCTTTATTTTAATCCAGTTTTCTATAAACTGATTGGGCTTGGGATATGGCAACAAGAACTCACAATCTATCAACAAGAACTTGCTTGTCGTGTTTTTGTAGGTGCATTTTCGATTTCAAATTACATAATTAATTAGAAAAGAGAACGTACAATAAAGATTGATTTCGTTTTACCTCCCAGTCATACCATTTCTAGGGAATAATAGGTACCTATATAAGAATTGGATCAAATCTCTTTTGGAAGAATGCCAATAGTAACTTATCCAATATCCTAAAAGGGATTCGTGAAAGTCTCTAACAAAATAATTTTCCTTTTCCTTATGAAGCTTATTTGGAATGTAGTTAATTAAAAACAAAAATTACTGGGACTGACAATAAATAACGATAATAATGAATGCAGGAATAAAAATAAAAACTACAAAGGCAGTTCGATAATGAGCTAGACGGCCCACGGAGCAGCGAAAGTCTAAATAATAATAAGAACTTCTTTCATTTGTTTCAACGCCTACTATACCCGACGTTATTAAAGCATCCAGGCAAGGCCTTCTCGATCTGCATTGTGACCCCGTAACCCGAAGAATGTTTATTTAAATAGGAAGTCGAGTGAATACCAATTCTCTGTACTTACGAGTAAATTACAAGAACGTTGTCTTGCGGAAGGATTCCTCAGTATTTTTATTCATCCAGTGAATTGTTTATCAAGATTTTTTCTATTATTTGACCACGAAAATTTTTGCTCGATTATTCTATTCACATTAACCTTCCTCAATGTAACCCCCCTGTTTTTTAGTGCTGTTATGTCCGGTTCTAAGGCAGCAAGTTCAAATGAATCTCTTCGCCAACGCTGTGAAAAATATAGCCAAGACACCTTCCATTTAAGGTATCTCTTGACATACAGGGTGATTCACGTAACCCGTTCATTAAAAGTTTCCAAGGTTCCCATCATTATTTTGGAATGAAATTTTGCTATTAGCGGTTTTACCATCTGATCTTCCAGAATAAAATATTTTCATTTTCCTGTCACTTCCGGTTAAACCGGAAATGACTGTCGACTACTAGGTAAAGTATGCCTTCATACCTCACCGTTTTCGAATTATCAGATAATATTCATTTGTTTTTTCAATTGCAAGCCTATTTTTAAAAAATCGTATCTTCTTAATTGATCACAATGAAACTTTCACATTCTCAGTGAAGTTGAAGAAGGAAGTAGAGAGTTGATACAAATTCAATTTAGGTTTCTCAATTATACAGGGGCTGCACAAAAAATTTTCAAACTTTGAACATTTCAATTACTTGAAACTCACTTTTTTCAAATGGAACACCCTGTATATTTTTATGTTATCAGATTCCAATTTTTTTTTAAGTACTACATAATTCATGAAGAATATATCATACATACCTAATGTTGGCCGTTTTCGAGATAATTGATGAAATATTCTATTTCAGTTATTTTTGTCATAGAAAATATCGAGTATTCTGGAATTTCTAAGCTTTATTCTACAACTATTTTCTACATGTGTGAGTAGCTAAACTAATTCGGCAAACTTTTTCCCTAAGTCCCTTCTTAAGGATGATCACATATTAATGCATTCTGAGGAAAAACCATTTTCCTGCATCCTGTCATGTATCTTTCTTAAGGAGCAAGTTAGAAAAAAAATTTATAGAAGTATTTTTGCTACTTACACATGTAAAATATGGTGGTAGAGTAATGCCCTGAAATTTGACAACACTCGGTATTTACCGCCGTAAAAATAATAAAAATTCAATATTTTATCAATTATCTCGAAAACGGTGAACGTTAAGTGTGATATATCCTGCATGAAATAAACAGTACTTTGAGAGTGGAATGTGATAACATAAGAATATACAGGGTGTTCCATTCAAAGTTTGAAAATTTTTTGTGCGGCCCATGTATATTTGAGAAACAAAATTTGAAATTGTACCAATTTTCTACGTCTTTTTTCAACTTCTCTAAGAATATGAAAGTTTTATCATGAGCAGTGAAGAAGATACGATTTTTTGAACATAGGTCTGCAATTGACAAAACAAATGATTATTATCTAATATCTCGAAAACGGTGAAGTATAAAGGCATACATGTTTCAATAAAACTGCATTATTTTTCAGTGTAGAATCAAAATATGTAATAATATATAGGGTGTTCTATCTAAAATAACAAAGTTGACAGTCATTTCCGGTTCCACCGGAAGTGATAAAAAGATGAAAATATTTTATTTCGGAAGATCAGATGCTAAAACCACCAACAGCAAATTTTCTTCCCAAAATAATGATGGGAACCTAGAAAACTTTCAATGAACGGGTTACGTGAATCACCCTGTATATGGTTGGTGGTATAATCTACGCTTTCAGGGATTTTATCGATTTTAAAGTATAGTTTGGTAGTATTGGTAATATCGAAAAAGAGAACTTCCTGTTAAGCTTAGGAAAGGTTTGTGCGTGGTAAAATTGGGTGTGTGTAGTTTGAAGGAATTTAGGAATTATTTAAGTTATCCTGCATTATCGTGGATATAATTCTTTTTCAGGCACTGATTTTGAACAGTTCAATTGTTGAGATTCGTTCATTTACGACATGTTGATGGGATTTAGTACTTTTGATTACCACGAGGTCTTTTTTCCCCTTGCTTAAAAGTAATGTTGATTACTTTTTTACGAAAAGTAAAGCACATCTTGGTTGGATATCCATTCTATTTCCATTTCTTTTGAATCAGGCTTCAAAGCCAGGGCCTTACGTTAGGATTTCCACCTGTTGGTGTTTGGTACATAACCTCAACTATCTATTGAGAATCACACATAGATATTTGGAGGTCCAAGACAAACCATCGACCGTATATACGCCCGGAAATTATTTGGACATATTCTTGGATTGAGCGGTGGATTCGGCCTTCCGAAGGAGAATAGATTCGACAATAGAAAAATCAGGTTTATAGCGTGGCATACAACATTAATACGTTAGTAATATATTCAAGATTATTTGTGCACATTTGTTCACTTTATCGTTACGATAGCTAATATATCTGGTGTGAAGTAGTATAAATTTTATTGTTTTGGCCTGCGATAGATGTACAATATGAATATAATAATTGAGAATGATTCAATTAATATAGCAACTTTTGTTTAATATCGTATTGTTTACTTATTTCCTACGTCGAATGGTATTTTCGCCGTTCGATATCTTCGATATTTACGATAATATCTCTTGGATCACCAGAGTATGAAAATATTAACATCGAACCCATGCATCACGATTAGTTAGCTGTTGCACTCTAAGGACATCCAAGATAGGAAGCAATATTTATTTTAAAGTGCTGATTGTAGTTTTGATCAATTTCAACATTCCTAGGAATATTATAACAACGCCACAAAATGTAGTCAACTCATATTTTGCAAAGTTAGAAGAAAACTAATAACGCGAGAGAATCAAAGTTATGGAACATTGTTGGCAGAAATGCATTGAACGTTGGGGAGATTAGGTTGAGAAATTAACAAGAAAACAAAATAGTCATTACAGCTATTGCAACTTTGAAATAATAAAACCAATCATAATTAAAAGACATAAAATTTACTATATAATTGCATTGGCAGCCATTAAATTCTCATGCTGAAAAAAATCGAAGAGCTCGTCCAGTGAAGGGATAATTCCTGAAAGCACGGCCTACTTTGAATTCTCCGCGCTCACGCGAAATATTCTCGTAATTAACACCGGTCGACTGCGATCTAGTATTTAACATTAATAATTTAACAAATGGGTGCATTTTTGCGAAGGAAATAGCGTTTTCTCAAGAACTAAGCCTTAATTAGATCTCATTAATACGTCAAATCAATCAACGATATGTGAACGGTTGCGATTTATACCTCAAGTGCATGCACTACTTCTGAAGAATTTTCTCAGTACTAATTTATTACCTTTAACAGCGGTCTCCTCTAATTGCGACAAATATGTTTACTCTGCTCGATTGTGGATCGTTCCGTGGTTCGTAATTAAAGATTTTCCTATTAGCATGCATCGCAAGTAGATGAAATATCGTCTGTTCTGATTCAATGTGTTCTATAATGCGATTAAATACTCTTTGATGTAGGAATAATCCGCTTTGTTTCAATTCTTACGGTTCATTAAGTAGAACGAATTAGATGTTATTAACATATTATATAGATTGTGAGAAATATATTGCGTACTATAAAATTGATCATTATTCCTATGTGGGTGACCTTTCTATATATTTTTGATGAGGTTTCGTTGGAAGACCCAGATAATAATTGAAATGAAATTAGTGCGTCATCCAGTGTACCCAAAGGGTCTATACCCACTAGAATTAGCAGCAAACGATGTTCAATAGCACCCTTCAAAACTCCGCATTCATTGAAATAATAGTAATAATACAACTATTATGAAAACGGAATTCCTTTCACCAATATTCGCCAATAACCAAACTAAATCATAGAAAAAATATGTGATTTATTAGCAACAAGGGCACAGCGTATTAACAAAGAAAAAACTGAAATAGTAGTTTGAGCTTGTTGTGTCTTGATGACCTTGACTCGTACGTCATCTGGTAAAATAAAATCTGGTCTCATTTCAATAGTAGTCTGGCTAGAGAAAACCCTAAAGCCCTATCGTCGTGTTGAGAGTTTTCCGGTACTATCGTAGAAATTCATTCAAGTGCGTTCAAGTATCTTTCTTGTAGTGTTCGTGACTCGTAGTGCGTCCTTGGCGGTTTGAACGTATCTTTCATCTTTCCCAATTTTACTAAAAAGAAAATACACCACAAAATCTGATAAATTTAACGCGTAAAACTCAAACAAATCTTGAGAGGGATTACACTATTGGGTAATTCTGTTTTTGGCAAAACGATGGAAAACGTAATGTTTTAATACACGCACTTGTCCACGAAATCATCACGATTTCTGTTGCTATCGTTGATTTTACTCTGAAATATAACAATGGACCCATACTAACCTTTTTATGACAGCACTGTCATAAAGAGGTTAGTATGGTTAGTATGCTACCTAAAATTAGTGCATTCAGTGTTACTTCATACATTATGGCTTTAAAAGGCTCCTTATGCCCTAAGACTATAAAAAGTTACCATAAGAACTTTACTCTTTTGGTGAATAGTGATATCCTTCTTCGGTAAATAAAAAGCAATTTACATAAATTAGGGAAAAAATAGGTATTTCCTTATTGTGTTTTATTCTTGTTGGTTGACAGTTTCGGGATTCTATAATCTCAACTTGGTTCGATCAATTTGCATTGTTTCAAATACTGTCATAGTAAATCCTTCATCACAGGTATACAGGACCTTAATATTGCCTAAATTCATTTTGTGATTACTATTAAACAAGTGTCTGCCAAAAGCAGAATGACTGTGAGCGTGTAAATGTTTTTTTTTAATTTTTTTTTTCAAGGCATCTGCCGGTAACTCCTACATATACCGCATTAAAATCTGCTTAACTTAATCTATAAAAACCCTTTTTGTGAGAAAATCATTCGATCTTTGGCATTAGCTAAAGTTTTATAGAAACTATTTTTATTCCTAAATGTTGGAGTGATTCCATATTTTCTGAATATATTTCTAAGCTTGGAAAAATAAAAATTTCCGTAGTTCCTCTTGTTTATTGCTCTTCGAATGCACAGCTTTACCCAGATATTGAGTTATTTTAGATAAGATTATTAGATGCTGCTTCCACCGGCTCGAAAAAATACCAAAGTTCAGTACCAGCTATGTAGATATGAACTCATGTGTTACTGACTGCTTCCAGAAGCATGGGCGGGAGTATGGTCCCTGTATGAAACCTTGAGGAACACCATGAAAAACGTCTTCAGGTTCAGATAATAAATGTGTTTCTAGATAGTCTGTGAAGAGAACCAAATATATCTGCTCGTCAACTATGCGCAAAAACATTTTTGCGAGTTCCATAATAAATACCAACGATTATTCAACTCTTTCACCACAAAATTAAAATCTCTAAAATTCCAAAACGAACCCCAACAACATGGCCGAAACGTTCCTCGAAGATATCGACTCGAAACCGCCCTGTCAATACTGTAGTTGTAGGAGATGTTCAAGATACGATTTCACAGCGCAAAAGACTTATAGCCTCGATAGATAGTACTTGTTTCTCGAGCCTTACAAGTAGAAAAACGACTTTTGAGCATTCGCCAACAGTCGTAATAGTAAATTCCACTTTGATGTGCCTTCTTTATAGCGTACACGTCGTGTAATACCGCAATTTATTTTATTATGCAAAAATCATCGGTCAAACGCGAATTAAACGAACCAGACAGCAAACTTGAATTTACTATCAAACTATCAAAGAACCGCCATATTGTTTATGCTGTTCAAGAAACCTTTAAATCTACATTAGGCCTATTCTCAGCAACTTGGAAAAATGATTCTTGTAGCCTTGGGTGCTTCACCCGAGGTGATAGAAGAAAATTGGTGTGAAAAAACGTAATGTGGTCTATTTAAACTCTTCCTGCAAGTTATACTTACTTTATTCTGTTTTATTCGCACGTTATTATTCAAATTGAATGCGATACTGATTTTCCCTGTGGTTTGGAGCTCCTCATGCAAAAAATATGATGTAGTTGCGTTATGGTGGCTAATTTTCTAAATCCTCCTCAATAGGGATACATGCAAATATCGTTAAGATTGGGAAAGGTTTTTGCGTGGTAAAATTGAGTGGGTGTAGTTTGAAGGAATTTCGGCATTATTTCAGCCAACCTGCATTATCGGGGATATAATTCTTCTTCAGGCACTGATTTTAAACAGTCCAATTGTTGGTTCTTGATATATAACCTCTATTATCTTTTGGGGATCCTACATCGAAATTTGGAAGTCCAAGACGAGCCATCAAGCGTATATACTACCGGAGATAGTTAGGCACCCAGATAATTGGATATATTCCCGGATTGAGCGGTGGATTCGGCTTTCCGAGGAAGAATAGATTCATCAATAGAAGAATCAGGTTTATAGCGTGGCATACAACAATAATATCCTTTTTTTATTATATATGGTACTAGCTATTGGCTGAACACGTAAGTAATTTATTTAAGATTATTTGTGCATATTTAATTGGGTACATATTCTAACATTTCACATATAACGTATATTTGAACTCAAAGTTCTACGTAATGAAAGGTTATCTGTTGCGTTATATTACCTTTAACGTTATATTATCTAATTAATAATTGTATTAACCAGTTAGATATTCTGTTCTTCGTTTTGGGGGCCGCATCCACTGTATCATTACGATAGTTAATGTATCTGGTGTGTAGTAATATGAATTCTATTGTTTTGGCCTGCGATAGATGTACAATGTGGATGTAATAATTGAGATTGATTCAATCATTATAGTTACTTTTGTTCTATATCGTATTGCTTACTTATTTCCTACGTCGAATGGTATTTTCGCAGTTCGATATCTTCGATCTTTACGTTAACATCTCTTGGGTCGCCTGAGTATAAAAATAAACTGCGTGGCGTCTTTGTATTAACATCTTTCGAACCCATGCATTATGACTAGTTAGCTGTTGCACTCTAAGGATATCCAAGATAGATAGCGATATTTATTTTAAGGTGCTGATTGTGGTTTTGATCAATTTTAAGATATTATAACAACGCCGCAAACGCGCACCAGATAATTTGAGGTCAAATTTTATTCTTAAAAGTGTTGTTATTGCAACATCTTCGAAAAGAGTAAAGTGCGGTGATTATTTGTGATGACCCAGCCGAACGCTAATGGAACACGTTGAAATAATTAGCAACGGTCATTTCTAACAATAAAGATCAAAGTTCACACTCCGCCCAACAAAATAACAGCGTTCGAAATGTGCTTTGCTACGAATTCAATCACGTAGTCCTTGATGTCAATCTGACCAATGGAGTATGAACCCAGATTGCGGAAATCGTATCACTGCACCGGTGGAAATTATTGTTATTACCATCGGCCATCATCTCCGTGGTGAGCCAGGTCTAGAATTTCCATAGTTCAATGCACATTCGCCCGTTCTTTCCTGCTTCTGTGGCAAATCGAAATCGATTTATTACGAAAAGTTGCAATTCCAATAAGTATTGTGTATTGGTCGCGTGTGGCGAGGACCTTTTATCATTCCCTTCAGCTGGTATTATTATTGCTTCATTACAGAAGTATCCCAAGAAGCTGTAGCGATTTTTAAGTTGAATTAATTGCAAATCTACAGTTCACGTGAAGTCAGTTATGAACATTCATTGATTTTATGTAAAAGAATTTCAGGAATATAGAAATAGTCAATTGTGATTTTGCTTTCCATGGTAGAACCAAGAAGTTTGTTCTTTTTCAGCAGGAGTTCGGTTCGTGGGAAAACCCTAAGACAATTTGATAATAACTATCCTAGAACCCCGATGAATAACATCCTATGCAGCCAAACTGAAAAACAAGAAAATAACATCAAAATGCACTATGGTATTAAAGAAATTTGACAAATTAATTTTGAGGAAGTGATCAGTTGCATATATTGCAAACGCGTCAGTTGCATCTATTGTACAATATTTCATTCTAGCGAACTCATCATTGCAACCAACGGTTCAATGATTATCTAATCAGATGGTGGGTTATTTGTCAAATGAGGAACTTCTATACAGGGTTATCCAAAAGTCCCGGTACAGCAGAATAACTTTGAAAGGAAGCATTTTGGGAAAAAATGGTAAATAC
>JAUIMX010001158.1:0-10122 GCA_033557805.1 Phaenonotum sp. SLE1380
TTGGCGTAGAAAATGCTTGCAAAAATTTGTTCCAGTATTGCCATAAATAAATAAGATAAATGGGGTGAGCAAGTTTTTGTATTCACCCGGTATAAATCAATTAAAAAAAAGATTTCAATTGTACGGAATGTTGTATGGACTTTTCTAAATAAGTGAACCATATTTTTGGTATACGATAATCATTAGACGATTTTTGAATTTAAATTGATAAATTGATAGGTGATTATTTTATCTGAATCTGCACTGGCGACTAGCAATTATTATTAATAGCTTGAACTTGTTCCATGAAATAAGGAAATAACTTACAAAAGTGTCCAGCAATATATCCATATAACTATCACTAACACAACTCTGATATTCAAGACTGAAAGGAGTAGAGGCCGAAAGATTCTAATAATAATTGAATTAATTCAAATCGATACGCTAGAACCTATTATCGAAACGTCTAAGGGATCCGTCTAATTTACGCAGGATTCGAGATTCAAAAACTAGAAGCAATTACGTTAATTTCCCAACAACTTCGTGAGCATGCAAAGCGAGTTCGGCTCCGCACCTTCTCTTCTTCTGAAGTCTAACTTTAGCGAAATGAGTTCTGTAACAGTAGTTTCGAGGAACTTTCACCATAAAGCTTTTAGATTCGTCAAAATCGGCGGGCTATTAGGAAAAAAAGCACAATTTCACATCACTAAACTCCAGACATCCGGTGAATGAGTCACGCGATTGCTTGATAGACCAACTAACGTAGTGTGCACCCCCGCTCAAATTTCATTATACGTCGGGGAAAACTTGGAAGGAACTCGAGTACTTGACGATGAATATTTATTATAAGTCTTGCAGTTGTTGTGTCTTTGATGGCCACCCCTTGGCATTTGTAAGTCTTCGAAAACAATAAGATTTAAACGGTGTTATTGACAGTGGAGGAGGGTGCGCATTTCTATGCAAGTGGGTAATTGTGAACATATCGATCTAGTTGCCGTGCCGCTGGAAACAAGTGCCTGTGCGGATCGGAATATTTCAATGAAAAGTTGATTTCCCAGTCAACAAGATCACCTAGGAGTTATGTAGGCGTATCTCTACCATTTTGTTCCAGTTCAAGACTCGATGCTATTGTCCTTTTATCTAAATTTAATGCTTTTAATACTGAACATTCTAGTTTGTTGGTTGAAATCCGTATGGTGGTGAGCGACTCGAGTTCTATAATACATTCATCGGAGCAAGTAAAACTTTTTTCATTGTGATTTACGTTTTTCGTTAACTGGTTAACATTAATGAGGTTCATGTTTGTAACCTACTAGATCATTGTGTATTTGTCGACCCCTTGTTGTGATCTTCTTCATGTTGGCTCTCAGTATCTACCATCATGTTTTATTGAACTCTGTTCAGAATTGTTGTGACATCGGAAGCATATTAGAGTTTTCATGGTGTTCGTTTCGTGCTTGCCTATACGTAATACGACGAAGGTATGAGTATATTCATGAGTCGAAAATATATTTACTAATATTTTGCATTAACTCCTTTTATACTCAACTGTTGTCCACAATCATTAGGGAGAGCTTTCTTGGCTATGAATTGCACAAGGTAAACACTTGTTCTGCGAAATTTAAATAGTCTCCGGGACACATCTACAAACCGCATAGAATATGTATGTACGCATATTGTCACGAATATTATTGGCATGCTCCGTATGTAGACCTCCATAGTCGCACGAGACCGTAGACCGCTCACATGTTGTTCATGACATAGCGCGTGTGTGAAACGGAAAACTTCATTACATTGTTCTTTTGTTTAATTTTGCATTTTCTATTCATCTATTGATCGATAATAAGAAGAAGCTCAGCCGATAAAACTGAACACATTTAAGACATTGAATGCCTTTCAAATGCCAAACAAACTAATCTGAGAACAAAACTAACCCAACTTAAAAGTGACTTTTTTTAATACTTGGTAGTTTCAAATCAAAAACAGAATGTAGGTATAAAAATTTGAGATCATTGAGTTGTAAATGCTCTAATTGTGTATATCAAAGCAAAAACAACTGACGGTACGATCATGATATAAGAAACCAGATTGTTCTTGCGCATGTCACCCCCCCACTCCTATGACGTATGAAAGGTTAGTGTCAAAATAAATGGTCGCATTCAGAGAACCAAAGCGCGGCAATTTTGGAAATTCGTTAAATGAGACCACTCCAAGTGATTTGCTGCAAGGAACAAGCGACCGATTCTTCGCTTGACAAGCTATCTCGTTACATCAAATCGCTTGAAGCTCTATCATTTTTGACGCATCCAGTAAACTGTTAAACTTGCCGCGTTGCATGCGCTTTGTTTAGCTGAATGCGACCCTTGTCAAATTGAACGTCAAATCTATAATAAAGTTAGGTTAGGTCCCCTGTCATGATTAAATTTGACGTTTTTTAACCATGATGACATCATGCGCAGAATCGACTCAAGTCTGTCAGCACATCGGCCATACCTGTTTACTTATGCCATGGGTACGATCAAATTTTTCAAAGTCAAATCATATGGTCAAGTGTTAAAAATCTATTTTCTAGCAAGTTTATTATCATAATGAACATGACTTTCAATTGACATGGTACTCAAGTTCATCATGAATTGCCTAATAAAGTATTAGTTGTGTTAAAAATCAAATTATAGAATGTTTTGACATAGGAATTAGATTTATTTTACCTTAAAGTTCAAACCCAACTCCACGCAGAAGAACAACAGGGGAGATTTGCTCAATTTCCCGAACAATATAGGAATTGCAATATGATACGTCATTCAGAAACAAACTCAAATACAGGAACGTTAGCAAAGAAGGCAATTTACAACAAAATATCGATTCGATTGCCGTCGAAAACAAATACTTGTGCCAACGAACGGGATTATTTCAATGGTAAGTTGATTTCCAGTGAACAAGATCACTTACAAGTTATAGAGCGTATTTATACCCCTCCACTTCACGAGTCAATATTGCGTGAAGAGTTGAAATACTTATTTTACTGCCAAAATCTCTATTTTCGGGCACATTTATTGTTTCAGCATAATTTTTGATTTGTTATTGATTCCTTATTTATGTAAATCTATTCCGTTGAACCTTCATTCCGTTTCAGTAGTCAGGGAATTAATTTTATTACAATAAAGGAGGTATTTATCCTCCATGAAGTTATTCACAGATTTACAGTCTTGTATAGTATGTTTAATGCTTAGCGAAAAATACTTGAGAAATAAACAGTAGAACCTCGGTATACAACACTTTGTGTTTCTGATGTTTTGACTTACACTAAACTAACGTTTGCTATCGAAAGTTACATTAAATTAATTATTGATTCTCCAGAGACGAAAATATTTTCATGATAATATACATTAATGTAATCATAAAATTATTTGAACGGTGTTAAACAAGAACAATCAAAAATTAATCTTCAAATAGATTCCTAAAGTTATATCACTGTGTCATTTTCTTTCAATTAAGAATCCAAATTATATCTAATCAAACTTTCCTTCATACAACATTATAAAAAGGTACATTTCCTACTTTAAGGAAGAATAATACCATTCTGTTTATAAATAACCTTTGTACCATTTTGAATTTCCCGCTAAGTAGGTTCAAAACATTTGATCTTATAGTTTTATGACCTGTGAGAATTTGAAGTGGTGCAACTTAAATTAATATAACCTAAAATTGTCTCAACTGCCAGCATTTTGTTTCAACCTGTTGAATTAGATGTTCGTTGAATTGGTGTTTTTTCGAAGACTATACTCATCATTAGTATGTCCAAAATTATAAATTTGACTCCATCCAAAATCATGATCTTTTTTTTTCAGAAAAGATAATTCAATATTTCAAAGTTTTGATATTCAGAATGTTTCTTCTGTTAAATCTCACTTTAATGTAATTTGTTTGAGTGTTGAAAATAGTCGAAACGTAGAGTACTGAAATAAAGTTATGATAATTGTAAAAACCTTTTGAATTTAAACTAATTGTTTCAAAATCTACTTTTACTTTCATAATGAACCATGTACTTTTGCCAGTGTGGTCCCCTATAGGCAAGTCCCGTACTAATGGTACACAAAAAATCGATATTATATTATGCAATCACTATTTAAGAATAATTTTTGGCTTATTGATTCCAAATCGAATTGGAAGTTCAAACATTCCGTTTCAATTTACCAGAAATTAATTTTATTCCAACTCTCCCCCAACGAATAATTAATTAAAACTGAAAAATACTCAATTAGTACAAATGTAATAACAGAGGAAAGCAATTGATGCTTCTCCGTCATCGTTAATTTTTCGTGTCCTAATTTTGAAATTCCATTCGCCGAGCGAGAGTAATGACGTCAGACTTGCTTCCACCTATTGGTCCCTATGCAGTGAATTAGTAGTGTGACGTCAGACAGGAAGTAGGTCGATCCATGGCAGGACAGGGACCCCGGGACCTTACTGTAGCCGCAACATAGCATCGTCAGCAGTCACCAGCATCCACTAAATATAGACCTGTTTACCCTTGACTCAATCCGCGACTAACTGACACAATAAAGTCAATCTTGCAAGACCGGTGTACCAATATTGTTCGACGAAGCAAAACCACGTTAGGAAAACCTCTAGGCGGACAAAGGACTAATTGAACAATTTTCCGAGATTGCAGATTCAAGTGTCTTTCACGACCAACCTGGTTAAAAATAGAATTTTAATGAAGCTTCCGTAAATTTATTTTTTGCACCATTTTAGTCTGGAAGGGGTCTGGGTTACCCAAACTTATCCGACTGTAAAATATTATTTTGTAAATATGAATAGTAATAATATCATAAGCTTTTTAAGCTGGTGGACAGATCGACGATGTTGTAAATTCAATAAAAAAATGAACAAATTTCGTTTAATATTTTACCCATTTTGTCAATAGAATTCTATGAAGACCCGTGGCTGTTAATCTAACGTAATTAATGATATTTAGCTTTTCATTGGGCTTAATAGGGCTTTTAGTAGAAAAAGATCTAATAGAGAGCTTGAAATATTTCTAAATTCATTTCTTTTCATCAAACTCAATCTGAGAAGTTTATGAAATCGAATTTTACAGACCAGATTTTGGTACAACCTACGTTTCAACTTTGGCTTGAAAATTTTATTAACTTAAAATTTTCAGACAAACAGTAATTTCAAGCTAATACTCATTAGAATTAGCAAATGAACATAATGTCACAAAATCATATTTATTTCAATTCCGATTAACTAAAGTTATATAGTTGCGATCGATTGTTCTTTCGAGTAAAAAATAAAAATAGAAAGTATAGTACAATTTGAGTTTTATTTATTTACAAAATTTCTTGAAGTTTTAAAGCGTATAGTATTATTTGTTTATTTAAATTAGAAAATTTATGTCCATTTTATATTTTATTTTTAATTCTCCGTTTCGACAAATTTAAATTGTCTTCTCCGGGAAATGTTTACAAATGATATTTGTTTATAAAAATAAAAATTGTTTACTGAAGATCTACAGGGTGGACAATTTATGGCGCCTCGGAAGATAGTGCCTTAACGCTTCACTTTACACAAAAATTGTAAGAACAAAATACTTTTTAAAATTAGTTTCAGCTATACAGGCTGTTCTGTTAATACCGAACTAGTACCCAACTCAATTTTTTTAAATAGAAACCCCTATGTTTTATTTGAAAATTGGATTCTCTATCAAATTTCGATAGAATTTTATCTGGAAAACTAGTGGTCTAAAAATGACCGTTTTCGAGATATTTCGTATTTTTTGGAAAATTTTCAATTTGCAGGCATTAATTTGTTTTCTTATAACGCCCACATTTGGAATAGAAAAGAAATAATTTTTTCTTAAAAACTTACGAAGGGTCCGTAGTTCAGAATGACATAAGTACTAAGCCATCAATTTTCAAAATGGCGTCATACGGTGCAGTTGAATTTAAAATTTTTCAAAGCACGTTAACTTGAAAATTTCAAATAGGACACCCTGTATATTATCATGTTATCATATCAGGTGTTCTAAGAGCTTCCATTTTTGTTAAGACTTCCCTATGCCTATCTTTTGAATTTAACAAGTTAAAACAGGTTTTGTGAAAAATAGCTATTTTTCAACGTTGTTTTCATAGTGTGCCATGGAACCAATGTCCAAAAAAATGGCTCCACATACCTCAAACAAAGAAGATACTTATAGCAACAAATATTCAAAATAAATATTTGGTAATAAATGGTTAAGCAATTTTATAGCATATTTTTGACATGTCACCAATTTTGTGATACCTGTGATAAGTAGATTTTAACATGTATTCCATAAGATAAAAACAAAATTATTTCCTTGCGTTTTTTCTCAATATTGATGGAGAATATTTGTTGATATAAGCATCTTCTTTATTCGTAATATGTGGAAAAAATTTATTTGGAACATTGTTTCCATGGCACACTGTGAAAACAACCTTGAAAAATAGTTATTTTCCACAAAACTGTTGCAACTTGGTAAATTCAAAAGATAGGTATAGGGAAGCATTAACAAAAATGGAAGCTGTTAGAACACCTGATATGATGACACAATAATATGCAGGGTGTCCTATTCGAAATTTTCAAGTTGACGTGCTTTGAAAAATTTGAAATTCAACTGCACTATACGACGCCATTTTGAAAAATGACGGCTTAATACTTATGCCATTCTGAACTGCGTACCCTTCGTAAGTTTTCATGTAAAAATTATTTCTTTCCTATTTCAAATGTGGGCGTTATAAGAAAACAAAATAATGCCTGCAAATTGAAAATTTTCCAAAAAATACGAAATATCTCGAAAACGGTCATCTTTGGACCACTACTGTTACAGGTAAAATTCTATCGAAATTTGATAGAGAATCCAAATTTCAAATAAAATATAGGGGTTTCCATTAAGAAAAATTGAGTTGGGTACTGGTTCGTTGTTGACGGGACACCCTGTATAGTTGAAACTAATTTTAAAAAATTATACTCTTGGATTAAAAAATATTTTGTTCTTACAATTTTTCTGTAAAGTGAGGCGCCATAAATTGTCCACCCTGCATAAGAATATTTGATTGATAAATAAATTCCTATTATTACTATGAAAATCAAATAATCCTATCATTATTATTTACAAAAAGTTTTCTTTTTCCTTTTTTTTGCTGAGATTAAACCTATTAGAATTAAAAGTAAAATATAAAAAGGACATATCTAGAGTTCCAGGCTTTAAAAATAGCTTCAAAAAAGTGATTTTACGAGTACAATTAAAAAAAATTTATTTCTGAATTTTATTACAAAAAATAATAAGTTTGCCCTAACATTCAAACAAAACAGAGCTTCAATTCAACAACTCCGCAAAGTACTTTTAGATATGTGAAGAAATTAGCAAATTAGAAGACATCAAATGGCCCTATTGAAAAGTTGTGTTTTTGAACTTATACTGTTAAGGCCTAAAATTCTAGATTTATAATCGTTTCTAATTTGAAATAAACCAGAATATTCACAAAGTTGTAACATCTCGATCATGGTCACAATTCACAATCAAAAAACCTTTGTTCATGTTGGACTCGGCTACTTATTTGACGCTAACCAAGTCGAGATGACCGTAAACGATAAACTCGTATTTTGAAAATAGTGAGTAGCATTCGCCCATCCATATTTCACCTAATTAAGCAATTTTTGCAAGATTGCAAATTCGAGTGTCTTCCACGGCCAGCGTGGTTAAAAATAGAATTTTAATGAAGCTACCGCAGTTTTGTCCCTTGCTTCTATTTTTAGCATAAAATATGATATATCCTGACCCGACTTGTTTCCTAGATGCTTTAATAAATCCTCATCTCGGTATACTGAATATAAATAGGAATTTTTATTACAAACGGTAATAAATATGTCGACCTCTAAGCTGAAATACCTGCGAAGAATTTGTATACTTTCGATATTTATAACCCAAAACGTTGATGGCGTACAACCTCTTAAAAGCTTTAACATAAATTGTGAAAACTCTCTGTTCCTAGTGTATACAGCGATTCAAAAATATTTAAAACTAGCTACCTGGAATAGTTCAGAAACATAAATTGCATTATCTTATTGAAACAGTAGGCTGGGTTTGTGTTACATAGGATTAATATAATTGTTTTTGTTACCAATTGAATGTTTGTTAGTTTTTAACTACGAGGAAGTAGATTCTACCTGCATGGTTTTTAATAATGAATTCACAACTCTATTTGACTAGAAGCAAATAATTTTGAATTTTCTCTACTTGAAATAGTTGTATGATTGGTTGCAAAATAACATATTTTTGATTTTTTACCATTTGTATTATAATAAATGAACAACTTCATGTGATATAAGGGAAAAGGCTTTAATTCTAGTTGAATACTTTGAGTACGAACATTTTAGATAATTTGATAATGTTTGTATGACTTAAAAGTCGTTCTATCATTAGAGTTATATAATACCAACATTTATTTCGCATAATGCCCCTCATATTCAAAGATAGTGAGTTATAAATAGGAAAACTTATGGTTACAAGTATGCACTTTTAGTACAATTACTTCTTATATTCCATTCTAGTATCTCTAGCGAAAAAACCACCCATGGAACGCATGACCTTCTGAAATATATTTGAAATTTTCCTATTTTTATGATATCATAATAAATATTATACGAAATTTTTTCATTACCTGATATGCAATGTGGATTCAGTAAAAGGTTTAGCTGCTCAACTAGTATGGATATATTCCGAGCAACTAATATTAATTTATTGTAAATTTTATTATCTTGGATATTCTTAAGGCCTTTGATGCATAAATCATAGTTTGCGTACATCTATCTTGCACTACATCGCCTTCTTCTCTTTTTTCAACTTGCTTGGAAGAAATCAATGTGTCACATATGAT
Organism: Phaenonotum sp. SLE1380; assembly: GCA_033557805.1. Classification (NCBI taxonomy): domain Eukaryota; kingdom Metazoa; phylum Arthropoda; class Insecta; order Coleoptera; family Hydrophilidae; genus Phaenonotum; species Phaenonotum sp. SLE1380. The sequence continues at coordinate 8,883 of JAUIMX010001158.1, forward strand.
AGTTTATTTTCGGGGACTGTAGTCACTGCATCGGATAATTGAGAGGCGTTGCATAATGAGACCAGTTTTTTTTATATTTATAGATTTAATATAATTACGCAAAATTATCTCTGTCATCACCATCTGTACGGTGACGACACCCAGCTGTTCTATCCTTTTGATTACGAAGATTTGAATGAAGCTGATATTTTGATCAATCAAGATCTACAAAGGGCTTAGAATTTACATCTGAACATCGCTTAGGAAAAAATTCTCAGCAAACTATTGAGGTTACTTTTTGTAATGAAAATCTGCGCATTAAGGCTATCAATCAACTACATATAGCACTGGATGACACAATGTTGAAATTCTCGGATACTGTCAAAAGGCCAAGCCTGAATATAGATTATAAGTTGAGATTTAGCGAATATATTGATCAGCTTATTACAAAAGATAATGATACATTCAAATTTCTATAATGCTACGAAGAAATTAGTAGCAGAGAACTTTGAGAGTTATTGTGTTATATTAATGTTTAGTGCAACTGGATGTCTGCAGGATGCAGAAATCTTGTCTGCGCTTTATCTTAAGTATTCGTCGCTGAAAACATGAGGTATGAGTTGCGTTGAGCACGATGGTTGAGTATGACCAACCGACGTGTAATGCTTACTGTTATGTTTTATTTTAAACTATTTGCTATCACTAAAATGCGGTACTTATTGAACAAATTAAGGTCTTTTGTCACAGCCAAAGTTAAAAACTCAGCTTTTTTGCACAATTTTTTGAAGTTGATAATCTGGCCAGTTTCTGATTTTGAGCGTTGGTTGCGTTCTCGAATATCTTTTGAATAAGACGCGATTTTCCCATGTTTCAAATTCCACGATTTAGTTTCAAAAAATTCTCCAAGCATTATTACGGGCTGCAATACAGGGTGTCTCACGTAAAGCGTTCATTAAAATTTTTCAAGGTTCCCATCATCATTTTGGAATGAAATTTTGTAACTAGGGCTTTTAGCATCTGATCTTTCAAAATAAAATATTTTCATCATCTTGCCACTTCCGGTTAAACCGGAAGTAACTGTCAACTTTGTTATTTTGAATAAATCACCCTATATATTTTTACATATTTTGATTCTACACTGAAAAATAATGCAATTTTACTCGAACATGTATTTCTCTATACCTCACCGTTTTCGAGATATTAGATAATATTCATTTCTTTTGTCAATTGCAGTCCTATGTTTAAAAAATCGTAACTTCTT
>JAUIMX010001159.1:0-10121 GCA_033557805.1 Phaenonotum sp. SLE1380
TTCTCAAATAACCTGAACTTACTATTCCCATTAGAATTTTTGGTAAATTCATGGTATGCTAATCTTTACCTGAGCCATTGAATTTTGTAAGAAAAAAACATGATTTTTCCCTTCACACCTTTTTCAAAGATTTTATTGAAATATTAACTAGTGAAGTAGGCCTATAATTTGATATCTGTTTGTATATTATGTTAAATTTTGTAAGAAAAGAGATGATTTGTTCTTTTATACATTTTTCAGACATTTTATCGAAATTACTAACAAGTGAAATAGGGCTATAATTTGATAAGATCTGTATGTCTCCTCACTTAGAAATTGGAATCACAAGTGATTCTTTCAACGAGTCTGGATAGATGCCTGTAGTTACAGAACGTTTTAATATATTCTAAAGGAGTAATAAGATAATTATGGTGTTTCTTCATTAATTCAGACGTAACGTCATCATTGCCTGCAGATGCGCCATTTTTCAACTGTGAAAATGCTCTAATGATATGAATGAATAACGTATATAATTTCAGAAGCAGATAAAAAAAATGACGTCAAATCCCTGAATAGATTATTAGATAAGCATTTAGTACTGCTGGTAAATCAAAAAATAGGAAATAAGACATATTTTCTGCTCCCGCAAGGTATTAGAAAAGATGGTGAGACTTTACGACAGGTACAAAATTTTGTTATTATTCACTAACTTTGCTTAATGAAATTCATATTTGCAGACTGCGGACAGAATTTTGAAAGAAACTTGCGGCCCTGAAGTGAAAGCACAAATTTACGGTAATGCACCAACAGGTTTTTACAAGTATAGGTACCCGAAAGATGTTCAACAAAAGACGGAAGCTTGTGGAGCGAAGGTTTGCCCAAAAACATTTTTTTTTGGTTTCAAACTAACGTTATTATGTTTCTAGGTTTTCATATATTTTGCAAGATATCAAAATGGGCAAATTGTTAAAAAAGAAATCGACTACAAGTGGGTGGATCGATTAGGATTAGAAAAGGCTTTGCCTGAAGCTTATCATAAAAGTTTAGCACAGTTTCTTATTAATGAAAAATAAAACATTTTAGTTTGTTTAATAAATAAAAAGTAAATTAGTAATTACAACAGTAGCCTTATTTTAGCCACATAACTTTTTATGGCAAAATTTGTTTATGCAACCAATATACTCTTTATAACCTAAAAATATCCGTAACGTGTTGTAAATATTTGGTGAACATGGAAAAAGAATCGCTTAGATATAAATCAAGATTTGATATTCCTGGTACCAAATTATCCGTAAAAAATGCACAAATCTTAGCGTCAACTGGTATTCCGTCTATAGACGAACTTATTGGTACGAAATAGGGTTATGTCTTCCATAAATCTTCTAATTACATTTTTTGTATAGGAGGGGGCCTCCCAGTGGGTTCAATAACTTTACTAGGTAAAAATTCGTTCTAAAACAAAATGCAGTCGCATATTTTCAAAGCTCATTCAATTTTTAGAGGAAGATAAATATGGCACATATTCATCAATTTTTATCAAGTATTTCTTGGCAGAAGGGGTCGTTCACAAGCATGGGAACGTGATTGCTAGTCTAGATAAAGACACGAGAAAATTTATTGAAGAACTGCCAGCCCCTATTGAAAACGATCCTGAGCCGGAAGAACAAAAATCTCAAAGCCATGGGAAAATGGTTATTGCATTCCGATATGAAAATTTACGTACTGCTAAACCAAAAACAGATGAAATACAACGACATTATGACCTAAGCAAACAAATGCCTTCAACAGAAATCAATGCTACTGAGATTTTTCATTGGGAATTCGCTTCGACAGTTAATGGGTGTAAATTTACAAATCCTGCTTATTTCGATTTACTAAAATATATAGAGAAAAAAATTGTTGAAGGAAAATATTTATTAAGCGATAATCCCAACAAACAGAATATTTTACGGATAGCTATCCATTCTTTGGGATCTCCTCTATGGACTTTCTCTACTTCTCAGGAAAAGGATGCAGATTTATCCAAGTTTTTGTATTATTTGAGAATATTGGTACGACAGGCTTTTGCCGTGGTTTTGGTCACTTTTCCTTCGCATTTGTATGAAGAGGTTGGTAGTATTTTTTTTCAATATTGCTTAAATGAAAGCAGTAATTAATCTGTTGAAAATTTCTCAAATGATTTACAGAATGTAATCCATAGATGTATTCATTCAACTGATATAGCACTGCGTTTAGAATCTTTTGCTGGAACAGAACTCGACTCGAATGTATATCTATCTGATTATCATGGATTTTTCCAAATTACAAAACTAGCTGCCATCAACACTTTTGTTTCTTTGTTGCCATCGAAGACAGAATTCGTCTTTCAGTTGAGAAGAAAGAAATTCGTTGTCAAAGTTCTGCATTTACCTCCAGGTATGTCACTTCGTTTTGAAAAATTTTTTCTAATCAATCTAAGCAAATACTCTTAATTTTTCAGATATTGGAGAAGTGAAAGATTCTAATAAGAAAATACCGGCTAGTATTGGATGTGGGGGCAGTGATAAACATTTATTAGAATTTTAAAATTTTTTATAACTATATTTGCTTGTAAAATATTTTTAAAGAATTTATTGATATTTTCATACATTTCAGGAGAGTGAAGCTGTGTTAATTTACCTGAAATTTCCCAAAATATTCTACATCATTGTACATCTCAGGGTATCGCAAAAAGCTTGTAACATGGCTTCAAATATTTGTTAGACCAAAACGAGGAGATTCAACTAAATTTATTTACATCCAAAATAGCTTGCTAAAGAAAATGTATTGGACATTGAATTTCTTGGAGAAAATATTGAATATTTACTTTGTCAGTTTGAAGTGAACCAAAAGTTCAAAAATCTAAGAGATTTTTGATAAAATCTTCTCAAATATCAATATACAGTGTGCTCCCGGATGGACTGAAAGAGAGGAAAAACTTTTTTATTTGTATTTTTTCGCAAAAATGTCATTCTTCATAAAGAATAGTTCTTCAATTAAGTAAAGGGCTCTTTTCATTATATTTATCTTCAGAGTCGCTTGAAAACTACTCTCTGTTAACTTCAAGATTTCGGTAGGCAACCAGACCATCAATTCGTTGCACAGGTAACTATGAAAATTTGCAAAATAGCCCATCAGAGCCGCCTCCAAAAAGGAAACACATTCTCAGAGAATTTTTGAAATGAATCTACCCTCAATTTTTCCAGATCAACCTATATTTTCTAATTTCCATTGAAATTGGAGTTTTTACTTTCTTCTACTTTAAAAATGGAGTTGCACTTTTTGAGCTCTCCTTTCGTAAGAGGGCAACTAATGGCACCCACAATGGTTGCAAAAGCGATTGTAAATAATATCATGATAAACTCCTGGTGCCAAGCTTGTGACATAATCACCGAAGGTTTTGGTGCTGGGAATCGCTTTGCAAAGGATAAAATAATTGGGTAAATATGTTCTTATTGCTTTATTCTATTCTAAAATAATACATTATTTCGACTAAACTTCATGAGTAAGCTTAAAACAATTTATTTTGATATGATATTGATTGGACCCTCCATTTTTGGAAATTTGGAATGATTTACGAAGTTTTCGAGGCACTTTACGGAATACTACTATTATTACTAGGTTATTGCAATTGTTTCGAGCTTCACACTTAATCGTCTGATTTTTCTTCTTCCTCCATTATTTGCTTGAAGCTAAATGGTTGGAATGGGTAACCCAGACCAGCGAAGAACTTGCTCATGAACTCAACCCTGAAGAAAAAGACAACTTAGTTTCTTCAAATCATTTTGAATATGAAAACTCACCAATGCAAACGTAATGTGTGTAGAAAAGCGGACAATCCCTCCATCATTACAAGAATGCCAAGGGTGAAAATTCCCCAAATCCCAAAGACTATGAATAATTTTACTGATCCAACGAAGGATTCGTCTTTTAGGCCAATCTGCAGAACCATGTTCCATAGAACTTCTGATAATTCTGTGGGGGAAAAATGCCAAAATTATTACAAATACTAACAAAAAATAGTAAGAAACTTACGTGCATGAGCCAACGATAAAGCCCACAACCGAAGGTACGAAGCTGTATGTGAAATTGTACTTAAAACGTACTCAATCGTATGGATAGCTTGGTGGATCATTATTTCACTCATTTCTTCCTCATGTTCTTCAACATGATGTTCTACAGGTTTGGTTTCCTCCACATATTCAGGTTGGAGCTCCATACCCTGATTAACGTCTCCATTACTATTAACCTAAAATATTTAAATTGTAATTTAAGGAATTGTTACGTAATTTCAAATTGATCTTACATGTTTCTTGTGGGAATTTCTTGTGAATTTTATATACAATGGTTTACCCAATAACATTACGGGAATGCATAGTACTGCTATCAGTACCAAACATGTTTGGAATGTTTCTTGTGCATCAAACATGAATTCAACGCAACCTTTTACAGGTTTTGTATGTTTGAAAAGCATCATGTTTATAAAATAAATCAACACCGATGGCGCACATGCTGTTGTGAAATGTCTTTCGGGATCGTCAATATCACCTAAAATTAAATTTTTTATATCAATAAGAGAGTATTGTAATTTCTTGTAAGACGATTTAGCAACATTTTATTCAAAAGTAAAACAAATTAATTTGCAAAGACTAGCAAAAACGCTTGTGTTGCTACGCCATTGTTTTGCCATGATCATAAACTATGTCATGCTAATTTTGTCTACTTTCAACTGCCCCATCCCCACCCCCTGTACTGGGTTGTCACAATATTATGAATCTCCTTATTATATACCCAGATCACAATGTCAGGACCCCCCCCCCTTCTCCTATTTCTTCAAATGTATGATTGGGATTACTGAAATAATTTCTCATCTCTATAGAAAAAATCATCAACATATTTTATAAATGTTGAGTTAGTTTGTTAATTTTGGGTGACATCACTTTTTAAATAACTCCTCCATCTCCCCATACCACCATTTAATCATGCTACACACAAAGTATGTATGAATGAAATAAAACTTCAAATTTATACATAGAATATTAATAGAAAAAGTAGCTATAGGTACTGCAAAAAAATGTGAAACTGAGGATGATCTTATAAGATCGTCCTCAGTTTTGTATTTTTTTTGCAGTGGGAAATAATGCATATTGAAAGAACTTAACCTAAATTTAATCTACAATATGTAATGGCAGTATTTATACTGTCTAACGTATCTTATCGCAAGAACGAAGATAAAGAGATAAGTTACATTAGGGAAGTACAGACGTTTCCGTTACATATTGAAGATTCAAATTTTATAAGTTAAGAATAAATTAGGGTTAAGTTCTGTACAAACCCATCATTAAATTTTGTTATCGTTGTTAGATAAATTTTCTGTAGGTATCTGTTTCGAAATTGGGTGTAATTTTGTCAAATTTAATATGTAGAATTTCTTAAATTAGTTTTTTTCTATATTTTCCATGTTTAATTTTCATATTGTTGTAGTAGAAAGTATGATTCAAATCTAGAGTTTTACAAGTGCTGTTGAATTTGAATTTTTTGTATCATCATATTTTGTCGTCGTAAAAAAATATGATAATACAGGAAGTTTTCTCAAAAACAATTACAAGATGTACAACAAACCTACCCTTCCAATTTAAGACAATATAGGGGTAGTTTATATGTGGGGACCTGTCGGAAGATTTTGAACGTAACCATAGAACTGAAGAGTAATTATTTTTATTCCATACTTAAGGCACTCAGTGTATATTATTTTTATACCTAAATTGAAAAACGTTTTGCATTGATTTTTGAAATTAATTTAAAAAATTAAACATACATTATGTAATCAGCTTAGAGTATAGGGAAAAAAATTGATTTTTCCATTTTGTCCTCCCTAAGTGGGGAAATAAGTAAAATATTTTGTGTCGCACTAATTCCTAAACCCTCTATGGTCAAAATCTTTTGAAAAAACCTGAAGAAGTCGGCAAATTGGTAATTTTTCATTTATGAAATGAAAGGACCATAAAAGTTATCTTTACCAATAAAGAATTGTACTTACTTATTTGTGCTCCATACATAATCCACTTCATAAACATCATAACAACCATCCAAAAGAAGAGTAGTACCAAGAAAAGAAGCTGAGGAACAAACTCCAAAAGAATACTTGAATAATTACGGAAATGCCTGTCGAAAAGTTGTCATTAGAATCAAATATTTGTATTCAAAACCTTTCAATTACTTACACATAGTTCACAACGCTCATACACACACCGAAAATCATATGAAGCACCCCAAATATTATAGAAAGTTTCATTTTATACGAATTTAAAAATATGATTTTGTTTTTGGCGAGCTGCCATACAGGGTCCATCCCTACTGGGTAAGGTGTATTATGTGTATGAAATTGTGGATCCAAAGTGAGCATAGGTTCGAAATACTCAGAGTTATTGTACTCGACGAACCAACTGCTTCCAAATACGTTTGCTGATTTCGAAAACACATCGTTATATATTATTCCTGTATAAATGGAGAAACAACCCATTAATAAAATTATATAGCGGCCTGCGAAAAATATATTCCATATTTCGCTGTTTATTTTCTTAGCTTGAAGTTTTTTCTCGTAAATGCACATGTAGAGACCGAATAACAAAAGTATAACTCCATGTCCAGCATCACCAAACATAATAGCGAATAAAAACGGGAAAGTGATTATTGTGTAGAGGGCTGAAATTATAAAAAAAATTATTGTATCATTGTTTAGTTTCAATGATTCGCTTTTCAACCTGGGTTAGCTTCACGATATGAAGAAACACCATAGGAATCGATCAAATTTTGGAAACCACGTGTGAATTTATTTGTCCTGTTGAAAGTAGGTGGATTTTCACTGGTGTTGATGACGTTTAGGAACGAAGGTATGGAACTTCCTCCAGCAGCCTGCAATTATTTTCAAAATTATCCAGATGAATTTATATTATGTTTATAGACATACAGATCCTTCGGAAAGTGCTTTTTGAACAACTGGTATATCTTTGACTGGCACCCAACACTCACCAATGAGGCATTTCTTAGTAACATCCATATTGAAGAAGTTCAAAGTGTGGTATATAGCCTTCATTTTGCGCACCATTACACTCCAGTTTTGTAGTTCTTTAGCTACGCCTACTAGGACTCTTTGGCGATGATCTTGAGTTTGATTTAAAACCTAAAAAATGGGTAAATTTTTGTTGTAATTTTTAGTTGTGAAATTAATTAGACTTGTAGACTTTTTTTAGCATAAACCATTATCATGCATTCTTCAATTTTTCCTAAATTCCCTTGCATTACTTTTGATTATGTATATGAAGCATTACGAAGTACCTACAGCAATATATAGGTGGTGGTTTTAACTTGAGACAACTGAATATCTTGAAAAATGAGTAGAATATGGAAAAATTTTCAAATGGTAGGTCAATAATTACGAGGGGGAAATTTATTAAGGTACAATCCAATTACCACTCTCCACCCCTATAAAGGGTGAAACTGGAGGTAACTTTGTTATTTTGGATAGAACCCCTTATTTTTTATTGTAAATTATGATTCTACTAATCGAAATAAATAACTTTTATTGGAAACATATTTCAAAATCTCAATAGGTGGCGCTGCATTTGAATCCATAATTTTTCACACGGGGGGGGTTTAACTTAAGACAACTGAAAATCTGGAAAAATAAAAAGAATATAAAAAAATTTTCATATAAACAGTCAATATTTACAAAGGAGAAATTTGATGCGCTACATTTCAATTATCATCCCCTAGTCATGGGGGGTGAAATATTGGGTAACTTCAATATTTTAAATGGAACCCCATATTTTTTTTACAAATTAATATTGTACTAATAAAGATAAATAAGTTTTATTAACATTTGGTCGAAATATCAATAAGGTGGCGTGATATTTGGTTCAATTTGTTTAAAAAGCGTTTTACTAATTGAATTTAATCACCTTTAAAAAAAATGAACCAAATATTGCACCACCTATTAACATTTCGACAAAATGTTCCAAGTAAAAGTTATTTATTTTGATTAGTAGAATAATAATTTGTAATAAAAAATATGGGGTCCTATTTGAAATATTTAAGCTACCCCCTGTTTCACCCCCTAAGAGTAGGAGATGATGATTGAAATGTAGCTCATCAAATTTCTCCTTTGAAAATATTGACTTTTTATTTGAACATTTTTTTAATATCCTTTTTATTTTTCAGATATTCAGTTGTTCCAAGTTAAAAAAAAAACCACCCCCCGTGTGAGAAATTATGGATTTAAATGCAGCGCCACCTATCGAGAATTTAAAAAAATCTTTTCAATAAAAAACATTTATTTTGATTAGAACAATCATAATTTGCAATAAAAAATAAGGAGTTCTATTTAAAATATAAAAGTTACCCCCAGTTTCGCCCCTTAAGGGTGGAGGGTGGTATTGGAATGCACCTTAATATTGACATATCATTCAAATTTTTTTCATATTCCACTTATTTTTTGAGATATTCAGTTGTCTCAAGTTAAAACTGCCATCTGTATATAGAATGTTCCGAAAATATGATCAAATATTATTAGGAGTGATCTCTCATTCTAAGATATAGGGTGGGCGAACGAAAATGAAACAGACTTCTGTGGTGGATGTCTCAAATGAAATTTTGTTCTCGAGGAAATTTCCAATAGATATTTATTTGTAGTTCATGCAAAAAGTAGTACCCACTGTTGTAGTTTCAAGAATTTTCTCCGAAAATTGACGTTCTATGGTGGATGTCTTAACGAAATTTTGTACTTTGGGAAATTTTTCATGGATATCCATTCTCAGTTTTTACGTAAAAAGTAGTACCGACTGTGGTATAGTTTCCAAGAATTTTCTCCGAAAATCGACATTTTGTGGTGGATGCCTCAACGGTGTTTTGTTTTCTGGATAATTTTATATAGGAATTAATATTTTGTTTATGCGAACAGATGAGAACACCTTTCGTACTGTGTATTACACAAACTATTTAAAAATTATACGGGGCTGCTACCCTCATATGAAGATATAAAAGGATCATAAAATTTTGAAAACTGGTCAATTATTGTTCTAAAAACGGTACATTTCATTTTTGATATTCACTTTCAACTCCAATGGAGTTAAAAGCGAATATTATAGTTAATATTCAGTTTCAACTCCACCCCCGCATAAGGAGTTGAAGTTCGAAATTAATATTGGGAATAAAAAGATGTCTCCTTCTAAATAAAAATCACCTTGTTTGTTTTTAAATTTTTTTTCATAAAAATGTTTTACGTTGATCATTAAAAGAACGTCGATTTCGGAAGAAATCTAGAAACTAGTACAATGGGTACGACTTTTTGCTCGATCTACTGCAATGAGTACTCTATTTGCATGAAATACAAAAAAATTTCTATTGAAAATTTACCCGAGAACAAAATTTCACTGGGACATCTACGACAGAACGTCAATTTTCGGAGAAAACTCTTGAAATTAAAGCAGTGGGTACTACTTTTTGTATGAACTACAAATAAATATCTATTGAACATTTCCCCGAGAACGAAATTTCACTTGAGACATCCATCACAGAACGTCGATTTTCGGAAAAAAAATCTACTAAACTTTTTGCGTGACATCCACGGCATAACGTCGATTTTCTGAAAATTCTAGGGACTATTACAAATGGTATTACTTTTTGCATGGAGTACAACAGAGCGTCGATTTGAAACTACTAAAATTGGTTTTATATTTTGCATGAAGTATACAAATAAATTTCTATAGAAAACTTCCCCGAGAACAAAATTTCATCGTGACATCCACAACAGAACGACGATTTTCGGAAAAAATCTAGAAACAACTACAATTGGTACTACTTTTTGCATGAAGTACAAATAAATTTCTATAGAAAATTTCCTCGAGAACAAAATTTCATCGTGACATCCACAACAGAGCGTCGATTTTCGGAAAAAATTCTAGAAACTACTACAATTGGTACTACTTTTTGCATGAAGTACAAATGAATTTCTATAGAAAATTTCCACGAGAACTAAATTTCATCGTGACATCCACAACAGAACGACGATTTTCGGAAAAAATTCTAGAAACTACTACAATTGGTACTACTTTTTGCATGAAGTA
>JAUIMX010000115.1:0-15568 GCA_033557805.1 Phaenonotum sp. SLE1380
CACATATCGGGCAGTTGGGTGTCCTGGAAACTGGCGGTCTACTGAAGAGTCTATGCCTAAGACGAAATAATGCTCTTACAAGCTAATTAGTTCTGAGTTTGCATTATCTGTACCTAATTTTTCGGAATTTTCCACTATTGCGGTGTGTGACATAGCCGTACAATATTTACATACAAATAATTGATTAAAGTATGCCTCGAAAATCCCACGAATTCAGATTATTCTAATATACTAAAAATAATTTCTGGAAGCGAACATGAAAATCCTTTCTAATCCTTTTGTTGTGAATTATTTGTAGTGATTCATTCATTCATTCCATGTCACGACTATGCTAGTAAAATGACAAAGACAACTCAACTTTTCCTATCAACTAAAGCTTGATTTGTTCAATTCAATATTGCATCGGCTTCTAAGATATTGTGCTTCTTTGTTAGAAAGTGTAATTAGTAAGCGGCTACGGTAACTAGTATTTAGATACTTTGTTCCTATTTTCTTTCCCGTGAGCTGCATAAGCCCTGCAATGTTCCAGGGAAAGGCGCAGGGCAACCTCTGCACGTTATTACAGCGCAAAACTTTTTAATGAGAGTTTTATATTGTAATATCGAAAGTCTATACGTCTCCATTATAGCGTGCGCCACTTTATTAGGATAGCAGTGGGATAATTATTTTCTTGAAAGGATTTTTCTCAAGCGCAGAAACGGACAAAAAGGCGGGTTATAACCCGGAAAACTTATTAAAACTTGCTCCACGTTAATTAAACACCAGCCCTCTATTTAACAATTTGTTCTTGCGTATTAGAAAAACGGTATCTTCGCCCAAAAGTCAATATTTGCAGTTAGCTGGCAGTTAATTATTTTATGTAAATTATGTGATAATAAATCCGAGAAGCAATGAATACGAAATTATGGCCATTCTTGGTCGGGATAGTTCTCTTGCATATAAGGGCTATAACTCACTAACAATGAGATAAATACAATTGTAAACGCGGTATGGCACTCACTGCTCTCATAAGTATGAGTAATATGGTGCTCCTGAGAAACAATGCATCTTAAAATAAATAACAGACCAAAAACTGTGAATAACGATCTGAACCAGCACGAAATGCATCTTAATCTTCTGTTATTTATATCAAGATATGTTTTTTCCTCCCCAACCTTACATAATTGTTTTCAAAATATCCGTATGTTCTGAATTGCGTTCACAAGAACAAAAAAAAATGTTGTTTCCGATTTTACAAAAAAAGTTGGAGTAAAAACTTTTTTGTTATAATTTTCAGAAAGTAATTTGCAATCAAAATAACAATAATGATATCAGTATCCTAGGAAACAAAAAATATCTAGTCAAATTATTTTACAGCTTCAAGGAAAATTGAATGACGAATTATTCGAACAACCTTCCACGTTTTTCGCTACATAGCTTTGACGCAGTTATTTTGGATTTTCTCAAAGGGTGAACTGAATATGTCATTTTTTATGCATTATTGAATACCTATGCATCATTATGTGTTGATACTGTCGAGTTTGTGATCGGGCATAATAGGGGTTAAATCATTAAAATAAAAATACACAAAATATGTAATAATTCTGTGAAAATTGGTGCCTGATGATGCTGATTGAACGGCGAAACCGGTACCGCAACAAATATCTGTAAAACTTCTTCGCTTTGCATTTGAAGAATTTTCATCTGGTTCCTGTTTACAATAAGGTGTGCGTATTCGAATTTGAAAGCTTTTTATCATGTATGAGGAGTCCTCGCAGTAGTTTATTTGATCGAAAACTGAAAAATAATAAGTTTTTAAATATAAATGTAGTACAATGATGAGGATCAAATTCACCTGAAACTATGTGTCAATGTAGATCTATTTTTATTCTTGAACATTGCATTTGCCTGTAAAAGGCAGACAGGATTTATATTGCCTTCTTTATCGCTCCCTATAGAAAAACTGTCAACATTGATTTTTCTAACTCATGAAAAAATATAAACGTAAAATTGGTGGAAATTCTTTTCTTAAGGCAATTAGTAGCTAATGTGATTTATTTGAATTTTGCAAATTTAGCTTTAAACATATTCGAAATTTGCAAAAAAAATTTTATACGTGATAAGAATCATTTTTGTACTATAAATTATGCATTAATCACACATTCACAAAACTAGATTATAATGTGAAATTCCTTTTCCTCGGAACAATTGATCGATTGGTTCTGAATAAACGTTGAATCTCATATCGAGACATTTATTTTGGGTAAACTTATTCTTAAAATCTTAATATACATATTCTCCAGGAGATTAGGATATAATTATTAAAGATAATAGAATGAAGTACTTCTTTATTTGAATTTATTACAATTATACAGTCTCGGAGATCTACAACTCTATCTTCAGAAAATTATTGCCAAGGAGGCTACAAATAGTCAACAAGTAAATAAAATTGATAGTGATAGTAATTTTTTGGAGATTGAATTCTATGTCTCCGGAATAGTAAAATTGTAATATAAAGTCAAATAGGGAAGTACTTCGTTTTATTGGATTTGATATTACATTTATGAAAATTAGTATTCAGTACACCATTATACAGAGAAGAAATCAGAATAAATTGAAAATAGGTACATTTTCTCGGTAGTTAGAACAAAAGGAGTTCAACCGTCTATTTTAGTAGAAATCAAGCAAATGTGTTTCGAAATCATAGCTTCAACGAAACGTGCCTCTCAAAAAATAATATGTAAATTTTTTGGCGATTTTTGATTTCTCAAAGCATGTTACGTGCTACAAAGAGAAATATCTTAATTTGTTTGAGCATATAAATTATAACTCACATCTTTTCCCGAAAAAAATCTCAGCGGATCTAGGTACTAGTAAATTGTTCACAATTATTTAGGCAAAATCACTCATTTTAATTAGTTATCTAGATTTCAGAGATGCCGCCATAGTATCTTTCACAAAGTACTTCACACTGCTTATTTCCATTGCCTTTTTCCGCACCCAGTGGCCCCGTTTGGAAATAAAGATTGATTTTGGAAATTATTCATTCTAAAATCGCAAAAAAACATTCACTTACGCTCTTCAACTGTAAACAGCCCGACGGAAAATTCAAATATCAAAAAAGAAAGCGTAGACAACCTTTTGAAAATTAGGAAACGATTCAATGAAAACAAACTTTGAAATTTTAGTGAAAGCGAGATTATTTGAATTTTTCTTGTAGGTATATTTTCAAAGTCTTCCCTCGGAAAAGTCTTAAAGAAATTGATGATTTAACGTGTATTGGTCGTCGAAATTCCTTCCGCTAATGGTGTGGTAAGATGTGAAGGGGAAACGAAACGTAATTGACGAATATCAAAATGATGAATCGCAAAATTATGTAAAGCAGCTGTCAAGAAGTCGTTCAGGCTGACGAAAAACTACATTAGCGGTGACGTAATTACTCATTCTTGACCTTATTGGAAAATAATTCATTTTCTCCACAACAAGAATGCAAAAATATGTTCTCGTTTTAATGGGATGCTTTCGAGACCTTGGCAAAATTTTCAAAAGATTGCAATTGAAATCACGTTTCAAAATTTGAATATTTTCTTCCAAGTGATATTTCTGCTAATTGGCTTGAGTAGTTGATTAAGTCATAATTTTCAACATTCAAAGCTATGCATGGTGTAGCCTAGACAAAACACACTGCTCACCTAGTATATTTACTTCGAAAATTATTGGTTGCCAAAAATCCACAGGGCGGAGCATAGATAAGATCTTCGCTACTCCAACTCGCCTGGATACAGGTAGCAGGTACACTAGGGAAAAATTAATAGAATCCTGAGAGTGGATACTGAACCGTATTGCAAGCGCTATACCTACTTAGCAGTAAACCGCAGAATGACGTCAAGCAAGGGTTTCCTGCCAAGCGTCCGACCCAAGTGCAGGTAATAGCTCTTACAATACGGTCCAGTATCCTCTGTCAGGGGTTCTTTTAATTTTTTCCTGGGTGTACAGTTATGGGGCAGCCGTGACTTTCCTCTGTTTCCTAGAAAAAAAACATGTCAAGTCAGCCTACCAGTGTGATTTCACTTCTATCAGGTCATTGAGATAATGGAATGGCAGAATGTATTATTATTGTGCCAAACGAATATATTCGAATAACTTTTATTCTTGTCCCGTTTTTTTGTAAACAGATACATAAATTGGCAAAAATGTTGCCTTCCACCTCAGTCACAAATATAAAAATATGAAGTGGTCACTACTCGACTTTCTCATATGTACATACAATTTCAAGAATTGTTCCACCATTATTACTAGAACTCTTTTTTAAAAACAATAAAAGGAACCATGGAAACCTTGTTCCAACTTTATTACTAGAACTCTTTTTTGAATACAATAAATGTATTTTATTTGAAACATTTTACTCATGTAATTTCATATCTGATAATGTTTTGACATTTCTAAAGAAAATGTATAATTTTGTAGTAATCGTTGAAGAACTAACGGCACTTTACTTGAAAAATTGAACTTTTGCTTCAGGTGTAGAACTTCTTCCGGTTATTTGAATGTATTCAAAAGTTGATACGAGCTTTGTTTTTAGCTGAAACTCCTACGTACCGTTCATTGCCCAAGCTTTATTGGTTTTCAAGTTATCGTGTTTACACACACACACGCACACAGACAGACATCATGTTGGAAATGGTCAAGATTGATTCAGGGGCACACAAAACGTGAAAATTCATCAAAATCTCGGAATCGAATTTTTGCATGATCACTATACCAAACTGTGTGTAAATTGATGTTCACGAGGAAAATGAATATATTCGAAAAGTGATACCAAACAAAATAAATTATTCCAATAAGTTGTGTTCCTTCCTCTGTTCTGAATTCCAATAATTGATTTTTTTTATGGATTTAAACACCGCCACTACCGCCTACGTGGCCCTATTGGGCGGTTATTGAACCTAAATTAGCTTACAGTTCTAGCCATCTTATGACAAAGAATTCTGCCAGAAAAAACTTTACAATAAACCTGGACTCGAACTAGGGACGGATAGTACCATAATCGATACAGAGCGAGATCGTAGCCGACTACACCACTGACCCGACCCGCCTAATAATTAAATTATCAATTGAATTTTGAGTAATATACTTCCATTCTTCTTGGGCTGCAATTCTGATCTGAAGTGTCATGGGAGGGTTCTGCCTGCTTGAATTCGCACTTCCAATTTTACTTCACACGTGCTCAACGGGATTAATATCTGATGAGCTAGCTGGCAAATTCATATTCTCAATATTACTTTCTAGTAGCACGTTTTCGACCAGTCTTACTCGATGGAGCCTGGCATTGTCGACCTTAACACAAAGTTATCTCCAACTTTGCTTCGCAATGTATATGTGACTGGTTCTACAGGGTGGACAATTTATGGCGCCTTGGAAGATAGTGCCTTAACGCTTCACTTTACAGAAAAATTGTAAAAATAAAATATTTTTACAATTTTTCAAAATTAGTTTCTACTATACAGGCTATTCCGTTAATACGGAATCAGTATCCAACTCAATTTTTTTAAATAGAAACCCCTATATATTTTATTCAAACTTTAGATTCTCTACCAATAGAATTTTATTCAAAATACTACTGGTCTAAAGTTGACCGTTTTCGAGATATTTCGTACTTTTTAGAAAATTTCCAATTTGCAGGCATTACTTTGTTTTCTTATAACGCCCACATTTGCAATAGGAAAAAACAATTTTTTCATGAAAACTTACAAAGAGTCCGTAGTTCAGAATGACATAAGTACTAAACCGTCATTTTTCAAAATGGCGTCATACAGCGCAGCTGAATTTCAAATTTATCAAAGCACATTAACTTGAAATTTTCAAATGGGACACCTGTATATTATTGTGTCGTCACATCAGGTGTTCTGAGAGCTTTCATTTTTGTTGAGGTTCCCTATACCTATCTTTTGAATTTAGCAAGTTAAAACATGTTTTCTGAAAAATAGCTATTTCTCAAGGTTGTTTTCATAGTGTGCCATAGAAACAATGCCCAAAAAAAGTTTCTTCACATACCTTAAACAAAGAAGATACTCATAGCAACAAATATTTAAAATAAATATTCGGTGAAAAATGAGTAAGCAATTTTATAACATATTTTTGACATGCCACCAAATTTATGATAGCTTTTATAAGTGGATTTCAACATGTTTTCCATAAGATAAATACAAAATTATTTACTTGTGTTTTTTCTCAATATTGATGGTGAATATTTGTTGCTATGAGTATCTTCTTTATTTAAAACATGTAAAGCCATTTTCTTGGAACATTGTTTCCATGGCACACTATGAAAACAACCTTGAAAAAGAGCTATTTTTCACAAAACCTGTTTTAACTTGCTAAATTCAAAAGATAGGTATAGGGAAGCCTCGACAAAAATGTAAGCTCTCAGAATACCTGATATGATGACATAATAATATACAGGGTGTCCCATTTGAAATTTTCACGTTAACATGCTTTAAAAAATTTGAAATTCAACTGCACTGTACGACGCCATTTTGAATAATGACAGCTCAGTACTCATGCCATTCTAAACTACAAACATTTCGTAAGTTTTCATGAAAAAATTATTTTTTTCCTATTTCAAATGTGGGCGTAAGAAAACAAAGTGATGCCTGCAAATTGAAAATATTCTAAAAACTACGAAATATCTCGAAAACGGCCAGCTTTAGACCACTAGTGTTTTTAATCAAATTTTATCGAAATTTGATAGAGAATCCAAATTTTCAACAAAATACAGGGGTTTCTATTAAAAAAAATTGAGTTGGGTACTGGTTCGGTATTAACGGAACAGCCTGTATAGTTGAAACTGATTTTAAACAATTATACTCTTGGATTAAAAAATATTTTGTTCCTACAATTTTTCTGTAAAGTGAAGCGTTAAGGCACTATCTTCCGAGGCGTCATAAATTGTCCACCCTGATAATATTTTGGACGTATAGGTTGCCGGTTATGCTCCAGGTATGTTAATAAGTTCTATACGATGACCATACCAAAAAGTTACTTTTCCTCCCTGATACGCAACACGTTCTTTCGCGAAGGCAAGTTTTTCTGATCGTCCTGGTTGCCCGCAGACTCTCTGCTTCCAGAGTCACTCAATAATCCAAATCTTGTCTTTATCCGAAAAAAAGTCATTTCTACAGTTGATATCTGTGTATATCGGCCCACGGTAGGCGTGCGGCTATTTGTCAAGAAAGTATTCTAGAAACTCTCCCAATTCTTCTGGACCTCGTATTAGTAGAATTCAATCTTGTCGTTTGAATCCGAAATAACGCGTTGATACTTTCTATTTACATATATGACTTTCTAGGACTGTTCGATTACTACATGTAAAATTAAACAAATACCCATTCTTATGTTATTCTACGACGATGATTTCTTCGCCGTGAAGAATAAATATTTGCCTCACTGAAATGCGAAGGGTTTGCTATTTAATGGTTTGATAAACTCCCTTCATGTGAAGCAATATTTTTTTTTGTATCAAATTCAAATTCACAATACTTATAGCAAGAGTTGTTTCTAAGCTGCCAAAGATTAGTTTATTCCAACCGCGTTTACATTTTTTATTTCAGAAGAACGTGAGGAATTTAAAAACAAAATCTTTTTGCACAAAAAGTATATTTAGAATTTGCAAGGGACGGTTAACACCTTTAGCGATGTGTGTATTTTTGAGGTATCTCAATATTATCGGAGTTGGAATCACATATCTCATTCTCGCATGGGGACCTATATTATCGAACACCCGATGATTTTTCGCCCTTATAACCCCGTCCAGAGCTAACTAGGATTATCATGGGGTGTTCTAGATTTTAAATATGCTTTTTTCTTCCTATACACCACGCTAATAGTACGATTCTTCACTCAATCGATGGTCGAAAAATCTAATATGACTGAGATATCACTGAGAAATATTTCACGAAAAATTTGCGGACATGAAATGGCATCAGATTAAAAACAGAATTCCACTGCCAATAAATAGTTGAAATAAAAGAAACGATGATCTTTTTATTTTCATGGAGTAAGTAGTAGACAGGGGAAAACTTCAATTACATTTGAATAAAACTCTCAAATATCTTCTTACATTCTGCTGTGTAAACTGAAACTCGAGATTCAAGTTTGTGAAATCCGCTGTGTCCGCACAGTAAAAGCTTGGGACTTGACAAAAACTGCAGACGATGCATCAAATTCACGGAGCGTCGTCGCCTCGTTTCCAGTGAAACCCGTCGGAAAATTAGGGATTCTAATTAAATCTAATTTCCTAATCCTTTCCAACTAATTGTCGCATAATAATGTTAATGACATGTAAGGAAAATCCAACCGCAAAAAAATAATTCGCACATACCAAGAGAGCTTGCCTGCTGAGTCCGAAGAGCCTCTTTCAAGATAATGAATTGAGCGCTGAATAATTCGTGGAATTTTCAATTTTTTGGTTCGATTTCCAATGAAATTTTCAAACGGCAAACGCTCCCCGTTCGGAAGGGCTTATTAATATTACAGGGCTTCGGGAGGCAGTTCCCATAGACGTTTAAACATTTACAATAAATGATAGGTAGTGAAATGTGGAAAACTCTAAAATAAAATCAATAATGTCCGCTCTCATATCGGCTTAAAAATTTCACCGACAAAATAACTGCCCTTACTGAAGCTATAAAGACACTGGAGTATTCTGCTTTTACATTGAATTCTTTAAAGGATTTACTTAGCGCAAACAGTGGTCGTTGCATGTTTACTCAAGAATATAAATGTAAAGGTGACTTTGCAATCATTGAAGAATTACTGAAACTTGAAATAGAAAAAATTCCAACGATCTTTTTTAGAATTTGATTTTAGTTTGCTGGGAAGGTTTCGTCCCATTCTCAATCCCAGTCGTATAAAATACAAGAATTCGTTCGCTTTTCGTTCCAAGCTATCATTCTCCTTTCCAGATTCAGCACTACTGTGCAGATGAACCGGTTTGGTGTCATTTGCTTACAAAAGTGCATTATTTATAATTTATTCTCTTCATTACATTATTATATTATTTCCTTTGAAAAAATACCTAGTTTAGGAACAACATTAGTGATAAAATAGTCCTTTCTGACGAAAAAAGAACGGGGTACTTAGTTTTTTTTATAATATATATTGCTCCTAAACTAGACATTTTTTGGAATAGACATTTGTCGTTATTCAAATTCTCAAATAAACAGGGTATTCCATGGAACTGATTCGTTGAATGTTTATAAGAATGGGATTTATTGAAAGATATGAAGCATGGTAACTTTGTATTGCAGAAAAAATGTATTCATGTAAAATATTCTCACGTTACTGTCACTTCCGGTTTGACCGGAAGTAGTACAATTTTTCTTATTTGAATAGGGAAGAAGAGGTCTTACCCATACCAAACGCTAGAGCATCGGAAAATAAACATTCTAATTTTGACAATTTTGATTTTCTTCTTCATTTTATTTTTTGTTTTTCATTAAATTTAAATTATTTTATTCCCATGAGGGTAGAATTAATTCAATATATGGCCGTTACGTTTTGATTGCATTATAATGTTGGTATAATAACGTTACTAATGCGTAATTGAAAATTGTCATCAGAAAATGCCACATACCTCTTGATAAATAGGTAAAAAAATTTAAATGGTCTATTTTTGAATATTCTCTAAATATTTCGAAATCAGTCAAGATCAAATTTGTTCCCTAAGACATTTTCTATCAAGATGCAAATAAAAAAATATACCATGCTATTTAAAAAAATTGAGTTATTACTATTTGAATTCATCCAAGTTCAGAAACTTATTGAAAAACCCTTGTATACTATTTTTGCCAAATTAGTCTGTCACTCAATAAATTGGCCCTTTATCTTTTGAATGTAAAAACTGGAACGATTCAATTAGTTATTTATAACTACAAAATTCATATTTTGTAACTTACTGCAAATGTCATAATTTCAAGAAAAAAATTGATATTTCGGAAAGAGTTGAGATTAAACAAATACTATTTGACACATAAATGTTTATTTTTCTATGCTTTATCGTTTGGTACGGGTGAGACCTCTTCTTCTCTATTCAAATAAGAAAGATGGTACTACTTCCGGCCAAACCAGAAGTGACAGGAATATTAAAATATTTTATTTGAATTGATTTTTTTTCTGCAATACAAAGTTACAAAGTTTCATATCTTCCAATAAATTCTATCTTTATAAACTTTTAACGAATCTGTTCCGTGAAATACCCTGTATTTCTTATGATCCTATAATAAAATATCTGCTGTCACAATGAAGTATGGATCTAGAAAATGTGCGGAAAACAATAATTTTTTAAACATACCTTCTAAAGTAAGGTAAAGTGTCAAATGTGCGAAGGTTTTGACTTAATACAGTGAGAACAGGGACAAAGAAATTAGAGCAAGTAAAAATAATTGTGTTATGGAAAACACATTTGATAGTTGAGTAAAAAATTTTTTTCAGAATTATTTCTCATTTATATCTGAATATAGTTTCCAATAACCAACAATTCACCTTCGATTTTCGATTGCTCTGAAAACAAAGGTACTTTAATCTTAGGAGCATTTTGAACTTTCAATTTTCCCGCCAAACTAACAATTATTTCGAAAGTTGCTATGGCTATCTTTTCGTTTCGAATGCAGTAAGACGTTTTAGCCAGTCGATTTGAGTTTTTGGTTAAGTCAATAATAAAAAAGTTTTCCATTTTATGCGAACCTAATGGGAAACTGTAGAAAGTTGTAAATAGAGCAGTAGTAGACCCATATTGTGAGCAGATAGGACATAGCTTGAAGCGATCGCAAAATGTTGGAGTTTATATGAAGTTAGCTGTTACGAAATTCTGAATTTATAAATCGGTGCGGTAGATGCAGTGGAGCTAGTAATAAGACTGTTTAAAAAGGGCACCAACCCGGAACATCCATCATTACCGACAGAATTCAAGAGTGCAAAATGCACTATGGATATCCCAAGCGAGAGAAATTTAAGGAATGCCTTAGTCGAAGATGCGCCGAATAATTTATAAGTCAAAAATGAGGGATGAAGCGATAGGAATTAAATTTGGTTGTGGATCGATAGAAGGTACAAGGAAAAATTACAATTTGAAGCGTATGATGTAATTCGAAGTGCACCCAATCAATCACAGGGCCTGGTTGGAAATTGTATCGCAAACAAGGGAATCAGCTGGTCGCCAGGCCGACTCGATATATCTATGTGTCACCTTCCAGCGCTCCAATGCATCACGGAGAGCTGAAGCGAGTGTCTGTCCGTCTGAGGAAATTGGATAACCAATGGCAGGCGTTACAAATATGCGGTGTCTGGAATAGAAAGACAAATTTCAGGGCTTACCTCGTACATCAAAAAATAGAGCCGTTAATAATATATTACCGGATCAATATAAGCGGATCCGGCCGATTTCCAGGACGACCAACGCTAACCATTAAGTAAATTGAAGGTATATTTTTTAACAAAAGAAGGAAGATATAAATTGTTATTAAAACACAAAGAAGGCTATTCGTCTTATATAGAGGTATTATAACCTGGTTATTGGCGAGCCAAGTTTACGGGTTCTAGGTTTATTATACTCCAGTTCTAAAGGTTGATTCACATTGATGGTAATATTATACTGTCTTTAAATGATTGGTATCATTTTATAAAGAATGCTGCTAGAAACTGAAGAACTTCATTAACCTTTTTGTGAAATTATTTTTTTAAATTTGTTGATGTTTGCACAAAAAAGGTTGCTTTCAATTATGATAATACTTTAAGCTTGACGGAATACTTTTTCATGATAAATTATTTTTTTTGTATACTATGGCAGCTCCGTAATGGTGAGAGCAGAGTTATGTATTCGATTTGATTTACGTTAATTGATGGTATTTGAAAATAAACAAAATATATCCGAAATACTGAGCAATGTGATGGAGGAGCAATTAAGGAATTATGTTATAACTAATTCAAAGCTGCCACCATTCCAATCTGGCTTCTGACGTGGGTATATCTGTCAGACTTCACTGTCGAAAGTAGTTGACGACATTGTAAAGGCCATCGACCAGGGTGAGGTTGTTGCTTTGGTTGCTTCAGATTTTTCAAGAGCCTTTGATACCGTGAGTCACGAGGATCTCATGTCTGGAAGGGTTCAACCAGTATATTTTGATGAGCCATTATTATGTTGTTTGGATATTGGGTTCAATTTTTTTCCCATAATCAACACCAAGAACTTTGTGAAAGTGCTAAAACATTCCGAATTCTATCAAATATAATAATAATGATTAATCAATTGTTTCAAGAGTCTTTATCCCGGAAGCTTGGAAATAATTGTAGATATTATTAGGAATGGAATGTGTTTAAGTAACAAGCCTTGACGTTCCAGCAATTTAATTGTTGCGTTCTTCACTACAAATTGCACGATTGCGAATTAATCACAGATAAAAAGATGTGATTATAAATATAGATATGAAATTTTAAGAAATACAGCGAAAGAATTACAAACACTACAATACAATACAAATATATAATAAATCAGATTAAAAACTTACATTTTGAAATTTAAGCTAGCATTAATGCACGCCGTGTCAAAAGGTCTCAAATACTGAAGTTATTTCGCTTCCTTGAAGCGCATGATCAATATAGACACAGGTTATAGAACGTTATTATTTAAATTTTCAATTATA
This sequence comes from Phaenonotum sp. SLE1380, assembly GCA_033557805.1. Lineage (NCBI taxonomy): Eukaryota > Metazoa > Arthropoda > Insecta > Coleoptera > Hydrophilidae > Phaenonotum > Phaenonotum sp. SLE1380. The sequence goes on from JAUIMX010000115.1 coordinate 12,678, forward strand.
TCATCATGAATATTATTGAGTGCTCGATGTCTTTTTTATCGTTTACAGCGTTTTCTTCCTTTTTGATGTAAACCATTTCTTTTATTATTCTTTTGTGGTAATTATGTTCTTTATCTAAAACTACTACATTACTGAAGCCAAAATATAGCCCGGTATCGTAACTGTGTTTTCTTAATGCTGTTTGCGATTGTGTTTCTCTAAATAAACTATTTTTTATTTTTAGAGAAACACAATTGTAAACAGCATTCAACGGTTCAAATTAATTTTTTGTGACTGCGATCACTACCACATTCATTGTTATTACTCTCAGTAAAAAAAGTAGAATTACAACATTACTTTTAATATACCTTCATTTGTTTTCAATATCAATATCAGATTTTTGGTAGTCATTCAAGTATTGTAAGTTTTATAAAACTTCTATTGATAAAAATGTTATCAGATGGACAGAGAAATTCGTTGCCATCCGGTATATGGAACGATGGATAACATAATTTCCTGTTTTGTTTATTTAACTTGCTGCAGTTTCTCAATGCAATAATTTGGATAACTTGCATATCCAAATATTCAAATTTGAAAAAGTTTTTCTAACATAAATTCAGCCACTTTAACGACAATTTAGTGAACCGGACATATTTATAGTAATAACTTGCGCTTAGGGTAGGTGGAGACAAAGTCACGCCATTTTGTGTTTTTGTTAATTTTTCAAAACTGTAAGGTGCATTTTTACGTTTTGTTGCATAATATATAAACTTCTGGATCTTCAATACCATTCGTCAATATTTCAAACTCTTTAAATTATTTATAGAAAAGATATTCAAATTATAAAGGAATGAAACATCTGCGTGACTTTGCCCCACATTTTGGAGCAAAGTCACGCACATGCCGAGCGCTTCGTTGCTTAGCCCCATTTACGGTAAAATGTTATTAAGAGATAAAACAATAATCAGAAACTGCAAAGCAAGTTTTATTTCTCATCTGCTTCTTCAACATTCTCAATATCAGAATCTGAACTACTGTTGTGTAGAGAAATATCCATTTTATAGTCTGATGAAGTTGACTGCTATTCCTTTGCTTTTTCCAGTTCATATCAGGTACTTGAATAGACATATAGGTTCCTAATTTCATTTTTTACACCTTAATTAAAAATGGGGCGAAGGCACTCTCTCCAAACACAAGAGTGACCTGCGCTTCTTTGCCTCACAAACAATGCGGGGAGTTTGCCCCATTTTAACGATTCAAAACAAATATAATCTAATGTATAAATATCCAAACAAATGAATAAAGAAAAGTTAGACCATGTATTCAAAAAGGAAGTATAGCAATATCATAAACGCTAGAAGAAATAATTCTTCACGCGATCTCACAAAATCATATCTAAGAATCATAAATCAAATTTATGTAAAAGTACTTATCTCATTACCGGTATATAGACGTACCAACTGTTCAGCAATAAACTCACCAGTTACTCAAAATCTGCGAAAAAACCTTGTGCGTACCTTTGCCACGTGTATACATTTGCCGTCACCTACCCTATCCCATTCAAAATTGAAAATGTGGAGGTGTAAATGTAAAGAAAAGGATAGATTCGCTGCAGTTGCTTGTCAAAATTAAATTAACTCTGTAAGTTTGATAGTAACTCAATATTTTCTCTAGATAATCACTCAACTTTGTGTTGGTTTAGGACAGTTCGCATCTACCTCTTAATTGAGAAAATGGTTTACATGGTTGTATTCGATGAAAACCAAATCTATCGATAGAGTTATATCAGGTATGTGCATAAGCTATTGATTTTCAGTTCCATATTGGCAAACAATTGCTAGACAAAATGATGAACAATAAAACGGAGTAACGTTCTCACTTATCCGCCACGTTGTAAAGACAATTTTTACTTTGTCACATCCCACATACTAGATATGGAGAGCAGATAAAAACGAGCTTTATTGGAGCTATTTTAACGGTCAGTTTGGGAGAAAACCGGGATCAACGAACCAGAATCATGATTTTATAGTCGCCTCGTAAACATGCATAGTGTGCAGTCCCATTATCCTTCGATCGTCCTTCAAAGCAATCAATGATAGTCCCAGGACGAATTTTCAACAGCGCGCAAAGCTATCATCCGCACCAACAAAACTAGAATAATAAACACGAATATCATTTGATATTGGGCTATAACAGTGTTGCAAACTGCTTTCTCTGCTACAATGGCGAACACAAAACGTTCTGAAATCCATTCAGTGCTCCACACAATGGCCTCGAAGTTCGGTCTAGGAGGTTGTTAAGGTGCAACAACTGCAGCCGTAAATCAAAAAACTGCAGTCGTTAAACTACCCCAGACTAATTTTCCTGAAATCGGACGTCTTTGTTACTGGACAAGAACTGAATTCATGAGGTACTAACGACACAAATCCTCTCAAGTTGGCAGCGTGCATCTAATCATATTATTGCGAAAGGAAATTGTCGCCTGTAATAAATAAATTTTTATGGTGATTTAACATGCACCACTTTGTTACCAACTCTGTACGTTCAGACCTGTTCATATTCATGCAACCAACTGTTTAGCTAATGTAAAGTGTTCTTTTTTAGTCCATAAACATTCATATATTACGCACATTTCCTTCGTTGTCATCTACAAATTTTCTTGGATGTACTTGGCTACTCATTAATAATTTCTGATGAATTTATTACATCAAGTATAAGCAACTCTGCAATATATTACTTTTCAACATAACAGAATGTACAGGGTGTCCTGAATTCGATGGTTTTATATGGAAACTATGCTTATTATTGAAGATAGGAAAAAATTATTGTATGTGTCCGGTGCTCTTTTTTGACGTTTAGTCAAATGGCGAAAACAGAAATTGTCTAAGTGCAGCCGTTTTGTCTCTACAGGG
>JAUIMX010001160.1:0-10118 GCA_033557805.1 Phaenonotum sp. SLE1380
ATACTCCCGACGTTATTACCATCCTCTGGTAAAGGTCTTTTTTTGATTTTCACTTTGTGACCACCCTGGACCAGAAATCAAATTTTTAATTCGATAGATGTTATTTATTTTGGAAGAAAAAATTTTTATAAAGAATACATTTTTCTCGTAGGATGAAATTTTTGGTACATTATACCTCTTGTAAACTCAATCCGGGGACATACGGTATATAAACAAAATGTCTAATTTATTTCACAACCCCATTAATATACCATATAAAGAGGAATTGCATTTCTTCGGAACCGAGTTAATCGTGATTACATTACTTCTAATGGGAAAAGTTGGTTCGGTATACGACCAATTCGGTATACAGGGTGTGTCATTTTAATCTATATTCCCAAATAACATTTCGGGGAAGCAAAATAGCGAAAGATGTTGAAGACAAAAGTTGTAGGGTTCCGAGGGGGGCATGAAATGGTGACCTTCAGTTTGACCTTCACATTGACCTTCAAAGACATTTGGAGGTTAAATTTGTTTTTCAAATGGGAATCTATATTTTTGACTTCGGAAATGGGAAGAGCCGTCAATTTCACGTCCGGATCAAATATCAACTATGACAATGAACATCACCTTGACCATAACCTTGAAGAAAAAACTGATATTTTCAACTTCATGAGGAAGCGAAATGTCAAGAAATATTGAGTAGAACAGATGTAAGGATTCGAGGGAGCAATCAAACTGACTAAATTTTATCCTAATCTTGACCTTCAAACACATTTGAAAATAAAAAAAATTCTTTAATGATGATCTACAGTCTAGAAGTGGGAAACGGGAAAAATTTCATAAACAGGTAAGACTTTGACCAATACCATATTTGGACGTAGAATTTAATGCTCTTTGCATATCCGGAAACAAAAATATAGGTTCCCATTTGAAAATTCGAATTTAACCTTCAAATGTCTTTGAAGGTCAACGTTAAGGTCAAACTGCAGGTCACAATTTCATGTCCCCCTCGGAATCCTACAACTTTTGTCTTCAACATTTTTCGCTATTTTGCTTCCCAGAAAGTTATTTGGGAATATAGATTAAAATGACACACCCTGTATGTCCAAACCTCTGGAACGATTTGACGTCGTATACCGAGGTACCATTCGTAACGCAAGCCTAGAAACGTCAAATATTGCGGAGAGGAATAAATTCACGATAAAACAAAACAAACAAAATCAAAAACCTTTTTGCTAATCACATTTAAATACTCGAAAGTATTTGTCGGCATCCCTATTTTCGAATATACTTTACTAAAAATTTAACTTCATATTAGCCATAATATTGGAATTATATTACGTTAAACTTATATAATAACACACCTGTGTATTAGAAGTTGCCTACTCGTAGGGATAAAACGTGGATAATTGAAATAATTAATTATGAAAAATTTTGTGAATTTTCCTGGGACATTTTCATTTTAGAAATCCTAAAATAAACCAAATTTCCTATTTCTACTTGGTATTTTGTGTATTTTTTGAACCGGTATACTTTACAGCAGCCATTGTACATTGAAATACATGGAATAAAATACCAGTAGACAAATTGAACATTTTCTCAAATTCCTGTACATTTTTCTTTTCTCAATTGCGTTACTCAATCACAATAAATATCACTTTCTTGTTCTACAACTTTTCATACTGGTTGCAAACTTAATTACTTGCAGGTATAACATTATAATAAATCACCGCACGAAGTAGGTGCTAAACGAGTGTTAGAAACATTTTCGTAAATGATTCTCTTGAAAATTACAGTACGTCAAAAACCACGTGTTTTATTGAATAAAAACTTGCATAGTTTATGAACGCAAAATTGGTATGTCTCCACCTTGGATTTGAACGTAATTCGTTTTAAACGCGATACTTAGATTGAGACTCAGAGCAAAATTATTCCTAAAAGGTATACAATATTTCCCAATTAGTTCCCTTGCAAATGAGAAACTCTTCTACCAATGAAAAAAGTCCACTTACAGAAACAGTTTGGGGATCACGTGGTACAATAATATTAATATCATCATAAATTATTCCTAATTTAGTATTTGAATTTTCGGATCATAGGCATGTGATAGATTTCCTTTTTGACGTTTCCATATACAGGGTGTCGCAACGAAAACTTTCCACCCCAAAAAATGCTGTAAGATGAAAGTTTTCAGAATTGTACATAAAGAGGTCGATTTTTAATTTAAGGGGGAAGATATTTTATGTCATAATAAGCCTTACAACCATAACCCTGTGACGTGGGTGGAGACTACCTTCAAAATTTTAAATGGCACGAGGGGACGTGTGATACCTCGTTTGAAACACCTTATCTTTAGCTATACAACCGTGTATTTTGTTTCAAAACCGACCAATTCGTTACCGAGATAATGCGATTTTAAATTTAGATTACCCGTCCGATAAGTTTTTTACAATTGCAAACAAATAAAATGTCATAGGGACATCTAGATGTTATTATTCTTTTAGAATAATCAAAAATTCATTTTTCGTAGCTTTTACAACGTTCAAATTCTACAATAAAATCTTGTTGGACCCATTTTTATTGAAGATAACCTCACCGGGAATTCATATTTTGAGTTGTTGCAAAATTACATTAATCTTCTTATTAAGGAAATTATGGAAACAGAAGAAGATATCAATTAAAACCAGATAACTTTCCAGCAAGAGGACGCATCTCCATATACGATGACCCTCGCGTTCGAGATTACTTGAATCAAAATTTTCCCGGACGATGGATTGGTCAAAGAGGTCCAATGGAGTGGCCAGTTAGATCACCCGACCTCAATCCTTTAAATTTTTTTATGGGGATACCTTAAGTCAAAAGTTTAAGAACCTAAACCGGATAATTTGAATCAACTGTGTCAAAAAACTGTAAATGAATATCAATTATCAACTCAAATTTTTAATATTGTTAGATCAGAGTTTGAAAGCAGGTTGTATTATTGAAAAGACGTTGGGGGTGAACATTTCGAACAATACATTCGATAGTTTAAGCATTTTGTGTTTTATTTATAAAAAAAAGCTGGTTGAAAACCCAATTTCAATGATGTTTTCTCAAAAACAAGTGGCTTCAAAAAGAATTTATTTAGTCTTTTTTATGTATCATTTTCTGTATTATTGTAATTTCACGCGTTGTAGTATGGTTCTTTGTATCTCTGAATAAACATTTTCTCTGTTTGTTTGCAAATATTTTTTAGTCTGTCTATGTATTATTGATAGACGTTGGGGGTGAACATTTCGAACAATACATTCGATAGTTTAAGCATTTTGTGTTTTATTTATAAAAAAAGCTGGTTGAAAACCCAATTTCAATGACGTTTTCTCAAAAACAAGTGGCTTCAAAAAGAATTTATTTAGTCATTTTTATGTATCATTTTATGTATTATTGTAATTTCACGTTGTAGTATGGTCCTTTGTATCTCTGAATATACATTTTCTCTGTTTGTTTGCAAATATTTTTTAGTCTGCCCATGTACTTTTATATTCGTTAAATGGTATTTAGTAAATAATTTTATCTTTCGTTCTTCTCAGTTTCAAATAAGAATATCAATGTTTTAGATTACTGTGATTATTATGAGATGTTTTTATATTAAATGGATAAAATACTCCTGCTAATTTTTCTATGGATTGTTTTTGAATGGAGTTGATACATAGGATGTCACAAAGCATGTGAGCATCCTCTCAACTTCAAATAATAGACCCATGAATAGGAAAATTCATCCGAGTAACCTATGTTCAGCAATGTTTCATAAGAAAGTTATAAGACTTCAAAGTTGACGAAAAAAAAAATGTTTTTCACCGATAACTCTATATTAAATTTTTTCTTCAAACGTCGCAGAAATATGACGTTATACCGGGTATCCCAGAGCTATTTTTCCAATACATAGTTAACTTTGTTATTTGAAGAGATGGAAAGATGGTTAAATGGGATGAAATGATCTGCACCAAAAATCCTATTTAGGATCGTAATTAATTTTTACCAGGGGTGGTCCAAAAGTTGCACACCAAAAAAAAATAGTTTTTCTTAAATGAAACATAATGTATATTATTTCAGAATTTGATAGTACCAGTGAATATCAATGATAGTACTCATTCTTCAATGATAGTACTCATTCTTCGCTTCACAACGATATCTTATTTTTGTCTCTACGGCGTATCGTTACTGAGATAATCAAGTTTTTCTGTTTTGATTCAATCTTTACAAAAACAAAAGCATTAAAATGAGTATACCATGGAAATGTATGAAAAAATTTATTATTTTATGTAAACTAATGGAATTTAATCAAATCACATGTTAGTGCATTTCAATTATTGTTAGTAAGCCGTGGAAATAACGTTTTAAGTTGGACAGTCAAACGATATTTATTCGTATAACAAAGGGTGAAATGATTCGAGCAACCTGTACCCATGAGGTGAAATGACGGTTTGGAGCCGATGGAGAAAAATTTTAACATTTTCTTTAGTTTTGTTTTTATTGTGTTAGAACTTTAAAACTTTATTATACTACTGTCAGATATAATTTTCATATTTGGTACTTTGGGTTAATCTTATTATTATTTCAAAGTTTGCATGTCGTTCATTAAATTACTCTTGAAATTTTGACACCTCTTATTATTATTGGCCTAAATTTTGCAAGTTCCTATAAATAAGAATCGGTATTTCTATAATGCTATACAACAAATTAATATGTCTATAAGAAAAGAACGTAATCATAACACCCTTTGCTATACGAATAAATATCGATTGACAACTTGAAACGGTATTTCCACGGCTTATTAACAACAATTGTGATGTACTGACATGTGATTTATTTGAATATCATAAGTTTACATGAAATAATGAATTCTTTTTTCTATTTCCATGGCATACTTATTTTACTTCTTTTGTTTTTGTAAAGATTGCATAATTACAGAAAAATTTGATTATATCAGTAGCGGTACGTCGTAGAGACAAAAATAAGATATCGCTGTGAAGCGAGGAATGAGTACTACCATAGACATGTATATGGTCCTACCTAATTCTGAAATAATATACAGTATGTTCTATTTAAGAAGAAAAAAAATTTTGGTGTGAAATTTTTGAACCAGCCCTGGTAAAAATTAATTCCGATCAAAAGTAGGATTTCTGGTGTAGATCATTTCATCTCATTCAGCCATCTTTCTATCTCTTCAAATAACAAAGTTAGCTGTTGGAAGATTAGCTCTGGGACACCAGGTATAACTCACTTGATGATACAGGACCTTCATTTCTAAGCCATGGCAGAAAAATAATATACTTTTGCAGCTTGGGCTGCCTCTATTTTATGTGGAGGACTTTTTGGATTTGAATTTACAATCTGCCAAATAGATTGTAAAATTAGGTATCTCCCTCTAGCGGCGTTCAACAATATCTTTAACATGTGCATAGGGCAGTTAGCTTTAAAACATAATAATTTGATAAACATGTAAATAAAACAAGCCAAAGTGAAGAAGATTAAAATTGTAATTGGAATAATAAAGGATTTAGAAATAAATGATTGAAATATTATTAATATCAGTACTTCCATCTATCAGTCTGAGATTATACGGCCTTCGCTCACTAGCATTTTTTCACAAAATATTGATGAATAATGAACAATTAATCCTAACACTAGGAAGTTGAATATTTGAAAAATGAATTATTTGATTGATTGGCAAAAGAAGGTTCTGCTGATTTCTTCATTACCAAGATCGTATCAACTAATTTTTTATCTAAATTTGAACATATTTTAGGTCATTAACACCTCTATTATTTGGGATATTTGTTTTGTTCACGCTGGCTACCTTGATTAATTTCAAATAAGAGTAGACAAATAAGGTCATAGCAAATAAGTGTCCAAGTTTTGGGTCAATGTTTTTGCTAAAAAATTAAGCGAATGTGTCATAATTCCAATAATTCGGTGCTATTTCACAGCTAGGTGCGAACTATTGGTTTTTCCATGCCGAAATGCCTGAGATTATCCGAAAGTTATATTTGCTTTAACGTACGTAAGTCAATTTCTATGTGAATTAAGTTGTGCCGTTGGAATCACTAAAGGTGACCGAATCGTTAATAAGCTTTAGTCAGTCCTGGCTTTAGTGATAATATATTGATCACGTTCTTTCTGCTCAATTACTTCCAACATAATTTAACATTTGTGCGATTTCTCCCGGCCTTTTTACAATTGCAAAGAATGGATTAATTGCAATCCTATTCTTCGACATACTAATTAAGACTGACAATTAGGAACAGCGTAGAAGTAATAATTATGAAGACAGATTAGAATGTTTGCAATTCGAAGGTAATTAGGTATTCAGATGTTTCAGCAATATTGGACATCCTTAAATTATTTTGTCACGATTTGCAGCAGCCTGTGTCAATGATGAAGACACAAATTTTATAGGAATCGTTTGTTTAAGGCCCGTGTCAACAATTGAACTCAACAGACAGATAAAGGGCAACTCTCAGGTTACTAACAGAAGGATGGGCTATCATTTCATTCCTTTTATAATTTTAGAGTGCCATTTTTTAATTTTTCACGATATATCAAACGTCGCACTTGTATTCATAAATGCAGTGCTTATATGAATATATTTTAATGAAGATAAATAAATAGATTATTTGAATTACCTGATCAATTATCTAAGTAAAATAAAATAATTTCCGTAAATTGATGTCTTATAATTTTTCTATAACTAATAAAAAATTAAATATCAAAAATCATATTCAACTTGGTTTCTAAAAACATTCATTAAAAAGTGTGACATATCGTGGTAAATAGAAAAAAATATATCTCGAAAAGTCTAGTGCGGTAAATTACCACTAATACTACATATTATTACCTGGAAAATCCTAGTCCTAATATGTACATTGTACGTTCATCGGAAGTCCGAATGGACAACTAATGTACGTATTGGGGCTCTGAAAGGTCTAGCCCCATAGACGTCCAGTGTACGTACTCTGGATGTCCGAATGGACCTACAGACTAAGAATGTACATTGTACGTACTTTGTAAGTCCGAATGGACGACTAATTTGCGTACTAGGGTCTTGAAAGGTCTAGTCCCAGTGACGTCCAGTGTGCGTACAAAGAACGTTCCTGGACCTGGAATATCCTGGCTCTAGCGATGTCAATTGTACGTACTCCTTTTGATAGGGATATAAAATGGACGTCCACTGTACGTACTATATGTTCGATAAATACATATTATGTATGTACAGTATGTCCCAAATTCGTGGGTTTTGCAGGTAAACACCTATTTCTAGCAGAGGTACGCTCACGACGTCATTACTTGGACCGTTTACCACAATTTGAAGTCAGTGTGAGAGAAATAGGCCTGCGAATTTTTACCTGAAAATGAATGGTTTTGGACGTATTTCGTAGGCTTTTAGACTTCTATTACAAGTGTATGTTTGAGACCCTCACTCAATGGGGTCGGGTTCCTAGCTTGTAGACTGAATTTCATGGTTAATTTAAGGTCTTTTTATTATTTCACGAAAGAGTGGCGTAATATTAGTTTAATTTACAAAAAGTAAACACAAAATCCACTTTTATTGTAATATACTAAATTTGAATAATTCAGTAAATTAATTTCTTTTTCCTACTTTCAAAATCATTTGTTGAATCTCACCCAGAAATTTGGAACAAATAAAATCATGGGGTGTTTTTGTTACCTGATTTATAGCATATCTCTTTGACATTTGGTGTAGACTGCAAACAAAAGCATTTCTCACTAGGTAGATTTGGAATTCCAAGCAAAACCCTTCTTTGTGACATAGGTTCAGAAAATCCTCTATCTTGCTTGTTCTATTAGTTGTCTCCCTTACTTACGTGATATAGTGAGAAACGGTCCATGAAATGACGTCGTGAGTGTACAATTAAACAAATGTCGTGACCCTCCCTCAATTTTTCATGGTTAATTCATGTGCGTTGACAAAATTTACGCAGCACCCTTGGTTTTTGAGATATAGCTATTTTTTGTTTTTTGGCCAAAAACCATTTAAGCCTATAACTTTGTTAATAATTATGATAGAAAAAAATTGTTCGGACAAAATTTGCAGGAGACTTGATAGTCCATGATATTGTGAAGATTAGGTGTATGAATCTTGTTACACTTTCGAGAAAAATATTCAGTCAATTTTTTTAAATAGAACCCATAGTTTGTAATGCTTTTATTGAAAAGCAATTATTCTTTGCTTTTCAATAATATAACATATGTCATACTTATTACGATAAATTCAATATTTATAAGCATTTTAGTGAAAACAAATGAATGAAAAGTTATTGAAAATCAGTTCCTCATATAGTTTTAGGTGGAAAGTTACCGTGAACTCCCTATATATCAAGTCTCCTGCAAATTCTGTCCAAATCATTTTTTCCTGTCTTAATTATTAACAAAGTTATAGGCTTAAATAATTTTTGGCCAAAAAACAAAAAATAGCTATATCTCAAAAACCAAGAGTGCTGTGTAAATTCTGTTAACGCACAAAAATTAACCTTGAAAAATTGAGGGGGGGAGGGGGTCACGACAATTGTTTAATTGTGCCTCTACTAGAAATAGGTGTTTACCTGCAAAACCCACGAATTTGGGACATACTGTACAGTGTATGTACCGATGCTTGTTGGGAAGGTAACTTTCTGAGAAATAGATTTTTGTCCAGGTTAACCACTTGAAAACGATTACTGAGAAATTGGGTTTGAGAAATACCAACGTGCCTCAAGATGAAAAAGACTAGTTTGTGGTATCAAAAGCTTTACTATAATCGAAGAGAATAAGTATTGTAATGTGGTATGTGGTTACTATAATCATGGAAAATCACTACTGTAATGTGACCATTATTTCGATCAGTTACTTTGAGCAAAGCCGTAGAACATCCATGCATAAGTCGAAATCCAGATTGCATATCGGGTAGAAGAGATACCACCAATAAATTGCTAATCGGCCTCAGTGTGTAATATTACAAGACTTGTTTTTGGTACAGGATGAGAAAGGTAATTATGCTAGAAAAGACGTTCTAGGGCGAGCTTGGCATGAAATTTAAAAACGATAGAAATTGCCTGATATGTATGCAGTTTTTAATAAATTGGTTATTTTTCTAAAAGTTGAATCACTATAAGTATAACATAACCTCAATTTATGATTGCGAACAGAACTGTTTTAAAGGCTTAAATTAACAATTAAAATAATAAATAAGTCATTTCATACAATAAATGGGACTTTTCATAGCTAAGTACATTCATTTTGTGCATAAATAATCAAAAACTTTGATGTGCTTCGTACAATTTCGTAGTAGTAATATGTAGTAGTAATATGTTCAAGTTTCTTATACTACCACAAATATCTTCTTCATCACTCGACATTTTGTGTTATTTAAAATATCATAACCTAGGCAAGACAAATTATTTGCGCAAATTGCTTCGAGAACTTATTGCCGCGCCGCGTGTATGGTTACCGATCGCGTGCATATCGATCGAATCGCGATCGCGTCGCCTGCACATCGCCCTAAGAGTTTATCCCCGCAAGTGTTTTTGGCTGTCGATGACTCCCATATTATCAAATTTATTAGTCTAACCTTAGGTGTTTTAAAAGTGATGCAGCATCTCAAATTCTTGCGCAGAAAAGAACATGAACTCTCTTTTTGATGATTCAATTTATGAAAGATTTCATTCGAGATAATTACTCCTTTCAATTATTAATCTAACTCTACGTAATAACTCGCTAACGAAAAGACATGTGAACCCAGTTTTTCAATCACGGGTAATCTACAGATCAAATTAATCTAAGTTTAAAATGATAGTTCTATATCATTGGAAGTATTGGGCGAACTGTCATTTTAAACTTAGATTAATTTGATCTGTAGATTTTTTGAGGTTCTAATTGACAAAAATTTGTATCGCCAAATAAAAATACCCTTTAATTAGAAAAAAATTCCTCTCTTACAAGAAGTCGCTAACCTTATCCGTTTTCGAGTAAAATGAATTTCTCTAGAAGTCGATTATGTCTGCTGCGGCCCAGTGTGATACTTCAGAATTGCCATGATACGTCATTTCAACAATTAGTTTTCTGTACTGTCAATTAGTTGTCACTTATTATTGCCGTTT
>JAUIMX010001161.1:0-10117 GCA_033557805.1 Phaenonotum sp. SLE1380
CAAAATTTTGCAAGAGCCGTTGCTTCTTCCTAGCCACTCAAAACAAACGGTTTGTGTGCGCGGTTGGGGGTAAGCATATCCAGCTACGATATTGTGGCTTTGGATGATGTAACTAATTCATAGTTTTCGAGATATTCAGAAGCGTGGAATTATCAGCCGCGCGGTATTATCCAACTTTCCCCTACATATAGGTATGTGGCTTAATAGACCAGTCATCAGCGGTAAAAAATTGTAAAACCGTGGAGTTTTGAGAATCAACACCGATTTCATTGAAAATTTGGATTCAAGCTCGGTTGACCCTCTTCTTCAAAATCTACTCTATGCCGAACCGTGCTTTCCATTTTTAGGAGTAAAAACTATACCTAATTACAAATAAATGAAAAAATTTAGATTTTATCATACGATTTTAATGAAAATTTGGATTTTAGCTCTACTGACCCTCTTCTTCAAAAAAAAATGGATTTTGTAGGGGATTTCGAGTGCTTTGACGTCATATTAATAAAAAATGTTTGCGACCTCTATTTTTGAAAAGGGGTGAGTGTAAAGGGATTGGGTAAGCCACAATTAATGCATGAATGCAAACTTTGAACGGCCATATCTACATGATACAAAAACAGAAAAAAGAACAAAATTTTTAATAAAAAACATCTTACAATTAATGTTTGAAATATTTTCTCAAATTATGAATACTTTTAGGTTTATTTAAGAAGAATGCACTTTAAAAATTATAAAAATGTCATTTCCGATTTAATCAACTATTTTTTCTAAACTAAGCATTTCTAACCGGTCAAATTACATGGATCGAATCAATTATACCTAAATAAAGGTAACTTCAAGTGGCGAGCTATTCATTTCTATTAGGACTGTAATGACGAGGGATTGATTGTTACATTTAAAAAAAAAAAGCTGGAAGCGATTTTATTTTCGTCATAAGTCAGTCAGTTTTTATGCAAAAACTTTTGTCAGAGTTCATTTGAAAGGTTTTTAATTGAACTTCAAAAGATGTCTCTCAAGTTTTCCCAAAAAAATGCACCACATTCGAGTTATTTGAAATTGAAGGTTCTCCATTTCGAGGTTCTTCGAAAATAACCATGCTTTAAAGAGCAATAACTCAGTCGTCATTAAGTTTACGTAGGTTTTTTGGACGCGAATATCTTTGTTTTTTTTATTAGCTACAATTTTGTTTTCAATAATTTTTTCTATAAATCTAAAATTTTTCAAGTTATTCATGAAAAACGGTCATAAAATGTGAGTTGTTTCAATGAAAAATGCATAGTTCAATCGCTAATAACTTGGAAAGTATCGACTTTGCAAAAAAATTTTATAGAACAAAATTTACTCAAAATTGATGAATCCATCGACTTCCATAGTTATTTTGATTGAAAAAATTTTCATCCTCTAGATGGGGTTGTTTTCACCTCCAGGGCAAAAACGCACTTCGGTATAGGGTAGATGTTGACAAAGGTTATAAATACTACATGAATCAAAATTTTCAAGCAAATGGACCTTGGTTCTCAAAATTCCACGAGTAAATGACTGTTGTTTGGACTATACAAATCCAAATACATAGATGCAAGCGTGCAAATTTAAACTTGGTTAGGCAATGATTTACCACCCCAAGAATGGAGTTGGATGCTGCAAAATGACACACAGATTTTCGTGACCTTTGACCATGAATATCTAAAGAAGCTCACACGTGACCTTATGTGACAACATTTGAAATGTCAAAATGGAGGTTTCTTCAAATTTTCAGCTTATTCCTTTTGATTGCGAGGTGAAACCCCAAAGTGACTGGGTTAATTATGCAAAACAGGCTAAGAAAATATGCTTTACCTACTTTCCATTATACGCAAAAGAACTGATTTTCTAGTTCCTATGACGAGGATGTTTACAATTAGTTTCAAGAAACGTTGGATCTTTTATGACAACTTCTTATATCTGTTAATTCAAATTTACCAGTATGTTGCGGTTTGAGCAAGTAGTTTCAGTGTTACCACTACATCAACATAACAACAGTAAAATTTGAAAAAAACCATCGTCTTTTCCGGAAAAATGATATTGAAACTCATTGTTTTCCTTAAACTTTTTTTAGCTTGATAGTACAGAACTTTACACAACTAGCTATTGTTTGTAAACTTGGTGAACTATTGAAACTTCTTGAGAATTGTTGTGACAACTTTTACCTTCTTACGAGATAAATATGAACTTCAGTTCCAAAATCAAATACTTTGATAAACAACTGATATGGGAAACCTCACTTGAATAAACTGCGGAAAAAAACAGGACTTGCTACCCAAACCTGCAGAAGGATATTGGGTAGAAAACAAAATTGATCCATTGGTCATATGTGGCTATAATTAGACCTATAGTCACCTATCCCAATAACTTTAACCCATAGTCATCTATCCCAGAAAGTTTGCAAAGCACAGCAGCAAACAATTGTAAAAATTTCAGCGGCTTGCTTATCTCAGCATAACAGGTGCAATTTGGATATACATACATATATCAAATGCACTATTGTAGTTCAACAGGACCATTAGATACTAGATACATGGTAGGTAACCCGACGGGTCATCTAACTGGGATGCTACTGGTGAGCTAATAGATCTGGGGCGTTACTGATGTAATGCCGGAAAGGCACAAAATTGAACAAGCCTTTAAGGCAATAATAGAGACCCGTCATGAATAGAACCAGGGAGGTCCCAAATTTAGAGTTCGTTGCAATAGTACAAATATGGCTCAAAAGCAGAAACATGAACTCTAATGGAAGTCTATGACCCCCGGTGCCATTTTTCTGTTTCTATAGGCACATATGCCACGATTTTCCAGGCAGAGATACTCGCCACCTCAAAGAACATGGAAAAAAGGTACAACCATTAATATACTAACAGACAGTCGGACTGCATTAAAGGCTAGCTCAGCCAAAACATGCCGATCCGAACTTGTCTGGGAGTGCCAAGGAAACCTGAACAGACTACTCCAGAAACCTGAGCAGACTACTCCAATTGGAGTAGTCTGTTCAGGTTGCTTAAGCAACCACGTTTCCAAGTAGTGGATGACAGGGTACTAGAATCACTTTAGCAACGAAGAGGCTGACATCTTGGCGAATAGAACAGAAAAAGAACCACTGATTGGTTCCGTACCCCTTTGCGATCTGCAGAAAAAGCCACATTAAGGCTATACTCACATTAAGGCCTCAAAAGATGGAACAAAAGCAAGCGAAGAAGTTTATCTCTACCTAGCCAGGAACATTTTTTTTTATTTTAGATATTATAATCAAAAGCAGCCGCAATCCATTTCCGATGTAGGCGAGCCTAACATATGTCTGAAAAAAAATCCCGCAAACATAAACAAATCAAGAGCCTGCCTTATCTAAGACGCTGCAGGGCGCTGTGAGTCCGGCTGATCACCGTGCGATCGTTCACGAATGGTTACGATGGTGACCGACTAGCCGGCTAATGTGAGTGTGTCTGTCGTACTCGCGTGAATATTAAAATTGGTCATTTGATATTACTAGCGACATCTATTTCGTAATGCAAGCTCGGCGGCTGACGTCACGCTGGAAACACAGCCTTAAGGCTGATAGAGGCTCAACCCTGAGGGAAATGACACTAACGAAAATAACAGCGTGGTACTGCCAGTTGAAATACCACCTTATAAGATGACTATAAAAACAAGTCGATTTTGCAAAGCAGCGATGAAAATCTCGGAACACATCTTGGGGTCTATTCTCGACGTTTGTCAACTGATTGTCGATTATTTCAAAGTTATTTTGTAGTTGATAAATGTCAAATAACTATTTGTATTTGAGTTTAAATGATGGTATCCGTTCTCTAGATTGACAAACACCATTTAGCGACTCGGAATAGGTATTTATCAACTAGAAAAATTGATTTTACTTGGTGGACAATTAGTTGGCAGATGTCGAGAATAGACCCTCTTATGTGACTATAGGACCTTTCAAGCCAACAACACCTAGGAAAATCTACCGTATCACCTGCCGAGGTGCAGGAAAATTGTAGTGTTCATAGATGACCTTCAAATCCTAAAATGACTGAGTAAGGGTTTACGTTATATTATATTATAAATCTACGAAGGTCACAGTGACGAACTGTATCATGTGTCAAATAAATTATTATTATTATTATTATTATTACGAGATAAATATCGCCACCCAAGTGTTTAATTATTGAGGTCCAAAATAACACTCTTTTTATAATGATTTGTATAGCGCCACTCTTTTCACCCTCTTGAGTCTATTGGACGCTACTTAAATTTAACCTAACCTACGGTTCTAACCATCTAAAGACAAATAATTCTGCCTGAAAAAAAAAATTGTCATTAGCCTGGATTCAAACTAGGGACGAATAGTACCATCATCGACACAGAGCGAGATCTTAGCCGACTACACCACTGTCCCGCCCATAACACATTTATAATTCCCTTTGCTTGTTGTAGGTACGTATTGAAATGAAAGCTCCAGATTATTTAGTCCAAGTGAAATTGTTATAGCATAATATTTTAAGAATTATTGACTCACCCGGGCTAGATCAACTTTTTTTGCACAAAATATCTTGAAAATTTTCATTCTTGGAACCGAACACGAAATAACGCACTTTAATGTTTAACATGTCGAAACAGATTTTTATTTTATACGGCCAACTTCAAATTTCTCACACACACTCTTGAAGGGTGTTCACTGCCGAATTTGTTTCTACCGCGATGACATCGTACTGTCAGTTAACGTAACGTAACTGTTATGAGTATTCTAAAATCAGGAAACCGAGTTGTGTAAAAAATAAATCGTCGCAAATCGGTACCGTGAAAGACTAGTGTAATTAGAAGACCGCACATGGTTGATTCTTATGTTTTCTTTTCCACATAAGAGTAGTGGGAGTTGCAAGTCAAGCATTTTAAATCATTTACCCGTTTCAACTTACATAAGTACTGCATTTTTGCTTTAATTCCATGGAAAATTGCGGTTTCCATTAATTATTCATATTGTTAACAATATAATAACATCTCACTACTGAGAAAAGCATTGATGTGTAACGAATATTAATTATCATTATTATTACATATTTTGAAATTTATACACGCTAACAGATTTCGATTCAAAAAGTAAACAAGTGAAGATTTCGTTAAAAATGGTTTGTGCCCGAACTAATTTTTAATAAAATGAAAACAGCTGATTGTTTAGTGGCGCGTCCTAGCGGTAAATAAGCAGAGCCCAAGGCTCGATGGATTCATCTCTGACGTCACTAATTGCAGCATTGCGAGTGGGAGTGAGAAGGAGCGGTAGCGCCATTTCTATCATGTTCTGCAGCCATCTGGATCAGTCAGCTGTCTGTTTTGGATATACGATGGCTGCTGGATGTTGCGGAACAAAAAAACAGAAATTAAACAATTCTTCGGGTATTACTTCGTGCAATGGTACATCTATGTTGACGAACGGTGTCTCGAACGGAATGGTGGCCTTGCCAGAGATGTGCTTCTTTTGTTTTGACGTGCTCTATTGTCACCTTTATAACCTAGACCCACCGAAAACCCCTACATTCAGCAATGACGCATAGTGAGTATCTTGAAATCGTTCAAAAATCCTCTTATAAACCATGACTTCATTGTTTACAATATCGTAATGACACCTGGGGTCGTTCAACTAAGGATTTTGACAGCAACCATTTTCCTTTGTTCACTTGTTTTTTGTCTGTCAAAACCCTCATGGTTCTTCCGATTCGAATTTTTTTCCAATATTATTTGGTCCTAACCTTGAAATTAAAATTTTTTATTTTTTTTCAGCCCTTTGTTTGTAACTTGGAATATCGGAAAAGACAAGCGTTTAAGGGGTTGTATCGGAACATTTAACGCAATGAATTTGCAGTCAGGGTTGCGTGAGTATGCAATTACTAGCGCCTTTAAGGATTCAAGGTTCAATCCAATAACTAGAGATGAATTCCCCAAGTTGAGTGTGTCTGTGTCGATTTTGCGGCACTTTGAAGATGGATCTGACTATTTGGACTGGGAAGTTGGTGTTCATGGAATTCGTATTGAATTTATTAACGAAAAAGGGAACAAGAGAACTGCAACGTACTTGCCGGAAGTGGCCCCAGAACAAGGTGAATTTATGCAATCAACTTTGCTTGATTGCCATTATTACACTCAAATTTTTTAATTGACGTGTGAGACTGTACCATATATTTTTTGTTACATGTGCCATGGCAGGTTGGGATCAAGTACAGACAATAGACTCACTTCTCCGTAAAGGGGGTTATAAAGCAGCTATTTCTAGCGACTTAAGAAAAAGCATCAAACTGACACGATACCAAAGTGAAAAGATAACAGTGTCTTATCAAGACTATATGAACCATTGGAATAGCCAAAGGTGCTAGCAGCTAATGTGGGGGCGACCACCTCCGCCCCCACAAGTGATCCAACCTCCATTTGCTATGCCCCCATGTCGTAGACCAACCCTTGTGATGGTACAACCTCCCCTACCTTTACCATTCAGTAATCCTACTTTTATCCAACACCCCTACATGTTACAACCAGTGCAGACTCCTGCCCCTATCTGGTGGGACCATTATCCAGGACCATCAACCTACCAACACGACTACCCGGGGGTCTCAACCCCTGAAACGGAAATGAACGGCTACCAAACACCACCATTTAGAAAAAGAAAGTGACACACATGTTTGCAACTGGGTTTTTTCAAATTTATTTACCAGTTTTGCCATTTGAGAATTTTTCAAAACGAGCCCTGGACACAGAGGTGACTAAGAAGCCTCCAAGGGGCCCAACGTACCCCGTTCACTTCCGTGCCTGATCACCGCACCAATTTCAATTCAGTACAGCATTTATTTTCTTCTTAATGGAGCTGCATCAAAAAACTTTCTATTCACTGAGAGAGAACATTGAATCATGTGTTAAGCAAAAAATATATAGTGCTTTATTTTTTTACGAGCCAAAATCTTGACGTCAAGAAGCCATCTACAAAAATTTACCCTTTCAAAGTATTTTCGAATAGTGAAAGTGAGATGCGGACTTTAGGGAGGCATAAAAAGTCTCGAAAGGTAATTATAATGATAAAAAAAGTGTAAACCAACAACACCATAATTTTTAAAAAGACGCTAAGGAGTCGTAAAAACTTAAAAATCACTGCCATTTTGTCATCTTGAGTAAAAACGTTGATTCTATACAAACAATCATTCGTTACGATGCTCATCATTAGTCGAACATCAAACTCCATCTTTGATCTCGTTGCGGTTACGTCCGAACTGAACATTTTTTTAACTTTTAAGTCCCGTGCGTTTAGAGTAGCTAATTAGTGTGTCACCAGCACGCGTCCATGTCGGATTTTTAATTCATTTTATTTAAGTAAGAAGCCTTACTCACTAGAGAAGAATATCAATCAGTTTTAGGAAATTTTACTATGGAATTGAGATCTGTGACAGTCTCAATTATGAGAAGAAAAAAAATTTAGTGCTCTAATACTAATGTTTTTATGAGTACATATTAATGATTTAAGATCTCAAAGGGTTGATGATGGATACCCAGCTTGTGAAATGCTAAGACCCAGTGGATGTGGTCGAGTGGAATTAGCCTTAAATTATGACATACCCTTGATTACAGAAAGTTCTACTTTTGATACAGGATTCTTCATGGAATCGTTTCTATGAAAGCTCATAGGGAAAAGATTAAAAATATTAAATATCATATTCTGGAATGGAATGAATTGAAATGGAATGTATCGCTACTATTTTGACCGGAAGTAAAGTCATCTTTCTTCAAATAAGAAAGAAGAGCTATAATTTTTGCATAAAGGGTCTAACAATAATGTTTTCCATGTTGAATTATTAATGCATAACTTCTACTGTTTTCCAAATATTTAATTTTGACATTTACAGTATGTTAAAAAATTCAAATTCTGTAGTAATGAACAATATATTGATAAATTTTAGTATACCCTATCATTATAGATAAGTTAATTCTACAGGGAGTTTGAAAAGAAAAGTATCTGAACTGAGATAATGAATATTTTTGTTCTATCCGATTTGATTACTAAACGACTTCATATTTTAATAAGCATATGTTAGATTGCCTAAAGTCGGACTAATTTATGTAGTAGCCATGTCATTTATTTCCCTTTGCACATTTTGGTCCTTCCTACTGCATATTTACTTACTTCTTTTGTTTGTACATTCCTTTCAGCAGAAGTTTTACCAGTCCCATTATCTCTTCTAATTAACTTAGTGCTTTCAGACTTATTTAAAATAGATCTATCTAATTTCCTTTGGCAAAGGTTTCTACAGTACCCTGGTAAGTATAAGTATAGTGCTATCCGCCAGTAAAGTTAACGATCATTGTTGGCTATGATATTTTACCGGTCGGTAAACCTAAACGTCTTCATTCAACTGCGACTTTATATTAATGAACTGCTTTCAAATTACTTGTTATGTTCCACCACATGGACACTTTATACCGTCAAATGCGGGTGTATGAGGTAACCAGCCAGTAAAACTTCATATTCACCAATGGACATCAACTTTACCAATGGATAGAGTATACTTAATGGTGCACTGTAGAACAGGGCCCTAATGTCTTATTTAGATCTTCCTCATTTAGATTTGAAGAAATAATGGTTTCAGTATTGCAGTGATTCTCAGCCATTTTTAAATTGTGGCACAGTTTTTAATAAATTTGAATATTTGGCAGTACACCAATGATAAAATAAGTGTCTATGCTATGGATTATTCTAAAATTCGGCGGTACACGCCAAGAATTTGAAAGCACACAAAAGTGCCACGGCACAGTGGTTGAGAATCACTACTGTTGTTAGCAGATTCATCATTCTTATCACTGTTATTTTCATCAATGAGCATAGAGCAGCTTTCTGAAATTCATTGGTACTTCATTCTACTTTACTATCAATTGATTTATTAGTATCCAAGCTAATTGATTCAAGCATCTTTTCAACATACTTTGGTTCAATCCTGCTGAAGTCACTATCAGTCATGGCCTGAGTGTCTTAATGCTGCTTCAAAGGTCATCTTGTTCTTCATTGAAATGTTACAGTCTCTCACATCAAAATTGTTTGATCCCTTTTTCTTGTTCTCATCGCAGAAGACCGCATAATCAAGACAGATAACACCAAATCAATAGAAAACATTTGTATTATTCCCCCTTTTCAATCAATTAATGATCTTCACTTCGTATTAAGATTAGAAAGAAATTGATCAAGTAAATAGAACCCAGCCTCTATGAGCATATGCATTTAAAGATGCTCAGAAATTCATCATAAAAGTCGATGTGATAGATCAAGGAGGACTCAATTAAAACATCATCAGGGATATTTGAGGTACCAATACCACCTGGAAATGCCAAGTAAATCTGTATATGTAATAAAGCAAAGAACTTTTGGTCAAATTGTCAATTTCTGAATACTCTGGAAAAATGTTTATTTCAAAATTATGCCTCCTTATTTACCATATATACCCACGTATAAACCGACCCTTGAAGACCAAAAATCGACTAAAATGATGGGTCGGCTTATACACCCAACCAAAAAATTTTTCCCTAAATCCTGATTTAGATTTCAAAGTTAATAAGTTAAATAATGGAGATGCATGCGTTGCTAGTAATTATTTATTGAATACTTATGTATAAATAGAAATGAACAATAAAATGTAGGTATTAATATTCACTGAGATTCAGAAAACATTTCATCAATAAAAACTTCTGATAAGTTTGTTAGATTCTCATCATAAAGATCACTCGAAACTTAGGGTCGTCTTATACACAAGACTTTGAAAAATACTCAAATTATTGTTCTAAATTTCCAATTCGACTTATACATGGGTATACAGGTGAGTCAATAGTGCGGCCTCGGAGTTTAGCGCCGTTAATATCAGTTTTGGAGAAAAATGTTTATTGTAAAAATTATTTCTACTGACCTGAGCTACAAAAACAAATTAGTCTCCCTTATACAGGATGGTCGCAAAGTCTTGAAACCCTTATAGTTAGTGTTATTTTAAATAGCAACACCATATTTTTATTGCATTTTTAGATTGAACATTTAAAAATAATATGAGTTTAATAAGGCAATAAGTGGGCTAAACTC